>JASPKZ010008882.1:600000-875000 GCA_030220185.1 Diploptera punctata
TTAGAGAATTATATCAGGGAATTAGTATAGAGAAGAAAGGGTTTCAGGCTAGAACAAACATAATTCGGAATGAAAATGGGTATATGATTGCAGATTCTAGAAGTATATTAAATAGATGGAAAAGTTACTTTAATCAGCTATTAAATGTACATACAGAACAGGACATTGAGGAGGATAAGTTACAGACAGCAGAAATGCTAGTCGCAGAGCCAAGTGCATTAGAAGTTGAAATGGCGATTGAAAAATTGAAGATGTATAAAGCATCAGGTTCAGATGAGATCCCAGCAGAACTGATAAAATCAGGGGGAGAAAAATTGATGGACAAGATACGCTGGTTGCTTAGTATGATTTGGGAAAAAGAAGCTCTTCAGATGAATGGAAGGAATCAATTATCGTACCAATCTATAAGAAAGGAGATAAAACTGATTGCAACAACTGTAGGCATCTCATTACTTTCAACTTCGTACAAAATTCTAACAAATACATTAGTAAGCAGACTTACTCCCTATATTGATGACATTCTAGGAGATCATAAATGTGCATTTAGAAGAAACAGGTCTACAACAGATCAGGTTTTTAGTATAAGACAAATTTTAGAAACGATATGGGAATATAATGGCACTGTACATCAACTATATGTAAACTTAAAAAGCATATGATTGAATTAAGAGGGAGAAGTTATATAGTATGCTGCTGGAGTTCGGAATTCCCAAAAAGTTAGTTAGACTTATACGAATGTGTCTAAATGGCACAAAGAGTAGGGTGCGTGTAGACAAACTGTTTTCGGACACTTTTGAAACCCAGAATGGGTTGAAGCAAGGAGATGCACTATCTCCTCTACTATTTAATTTTGTTCTAGAGCATGCCATTAAATCTTCAGAGAATGAGGAAGGCTTACAACTGAATGGTTCAATAAGCTGTTAGTTTATGCTGATGATGTAGTACTATTGGCCGATAGCGAGGAGATACTAAAGGACAACACGCACACACTATTGAGTAACACTAAGAAATTAGGACTGGAAGTAAATATCAATAAAACTAAATATATGGTCACACGTAGAAATTCAGTATATAATGGAAATGGACAGCTAATGACAAATGAGGGAAATTTTGAGGAAGTGGCTGAATTCAAATACCTAGGAACAATAATCACAAATAGGAATGAGACGCACAAAGAAATTAAACATAGGCTCAATTCTGGAAATGCATGCTATTATGCATTGCAGAGACTTTTGATGTCCCAACTCCTTTCAAAAAACGTTAAGCTGAAAATATATAAAACTATTATTCTACCAGTTATATTATATGGGTGCGAAACATGGACTCTTATTTTAAGGGAGGAAAGGAGATCACGAGTATTTGAGAATAAAGTTCTTAGGAAAATTTTTGGACCAAAGAGAGATGAACAGACAGGTGAATGGAGAAGACTACATAACAATGAACTACATGGTATGTATAGGAAGCCAGATATAATAAGAACAGTTAAGTCTCGTAGACTGCGATGGGCAGGACATGTTGCGCGTATGGAGAATGAAAGACGTGCATGGAAGCTTCTTGTAGGAAAGCCAGAGGGAAAACGCCCAGGTGATAGACCAAGAATGAGGTGGGAGAACAACATTAACTATGATTTGAGGGAAGTAGATTATACAGGGAATGATTGGAAAGCATTAGCTCAGGATAGGGATTTATGGAGAGCTTATGTCCCCGCGGCCATGAACCTACGGGTTCAATAGTGCCAGTGAGTAAGTAATTATTATTATTATTATTATTATTATTATTAGGGGCACGCCGTAGCGTAGTGGTTAAGGCACTGTGCTACAAGCCGGAAGGTCGAGGGTTCGAGTCCCGGTGGGGTCAGGATTTTTAAACTGACCCAAACCTTCTGGCGGCACTATGGCCCTGGGGTCGACTCAGCCTCTAACGAAAGTGAGTACCGGACGCTTGTTCTGGGGAAAAGACGGCCGTCACGCAGGGCTAACAACCCGGCTGACATCAAGTGCCGATTGTCCAGAAAAGTGGGAGCCCTAACCTCCTACTACCCGAAGGGCCTCCTGAGGCCTGTAGTGGGATAACTTTACCTTTTTATTATTATTATTATTATTATTATTATTATTATTATTATTATTATTATTATTATCATCAATACAACAAGAGGACTGGAGGACATGGAGTGGATTGATAGAGACGAGTGGAGAAGAAAAATAAAACGTCAGGGACAGAAAAATGTGTAAACATTAGAAATTTGTATATAAATGCATTATTATTATTATTATTATTATTATTATTATTATTATTATTATTATTATTATTATTATTATTATTATTATTTTATTATTATTATTTTATTATTATATTATTATTATTTTATTATTATATTATTATTATTTTATTATTATATTATTATTATTTTATTATTATATTATTATTATTTTATTATTATATTATTATTATTTTATTATTATTATTATTATTATTATTATTATTATTATTATTATTATTATTATTATTATTATATTAAAAGGTTAGTGGTTCATCCAACTCAGATCGTTGTAGAAGGGGTTCGCGAGTCGAAAAAGATTGGTAACCGCTGACATAGAAGCTTTACCCCAGTGAGTATTAATGTTGTTCGCTGTGTGATTTAACACACGTCTCTAATAATGAAATGTAACATTTAAAAAAAACCAGAGAGATAAAGAGTTGGAGATCGACAGGAAGCGAATGAGACCGTGAGCGGAAGTGAGACTTACACAAGCGGGAAAAATAAAACAAGAGTAAGGCGACACCATCAAACGTTTGCACTGATCTTAACTTTGCAGCAAGACTTTTCTCTCTCTGTCTTTTTTCTGCTACAAACCTCTTTTATATCCGCTTTTACCGCCCACAGCATTACGACACTGTAAGCGTATACCGCAATGCAAAATGTTTCTGTCGTGTGAGCACCTTAATATATTATAAACCGTTATACACAAAAACTTTATATTTAACCATGTTTGTTTGTTGTCCAGGAGATCGGGATTCGAGCCTTAGTGATGTTAGATAATATTATATTGTATTGTAAGCCCATGTTTTCCCTTTACAGAGATTTAGGCGCTCTCCCCCTACATGGAAAAATTTGAACCATACTAATTTAGTTACACTTGTTTTCATATAGATGTCATTTTAAGTGGTCTGTGGTCAGCGTTCCGCCTCATTCTGACATCTAGGAAACCAAGGTAGTACTAGGACGGGAAAATTGGGTAAAAATTGCTTAGAGGCCTTTTCATTCAGGCTTAAGGATTTTTTACGAGCCTGAAAATCTTCAGACTCGGGACCCATGGCTTAAAGTCCCTCCCGGAGGACTTGCTCCTTGGATTTTTCCGTCCTAAAAAATCCATCGACCCCGGCCGGGTTTGAATCCGCGATCCTCGGGACCAGAGGCAAGGAGCATAACCACTAGTCCACCGCGGACGAATTTGTTAGTTAATATAAAAATTATAATTTAAAATTATAAAATTGTACCTTATTTTGCCGTTTCCTCGAAAGTTAAAATTATTAAAACAATGTAGGCCTATCGAGACTGGTCCCATCCTCAGTATAAGGCAGTCCAGCTATCGTCCATTTTCTTAGATAAAATGAATCTGTTTTATTTCTTCTCTTTTTTTGTAAGGGTATGTAAATAAATTATTTGCGCCATAGTGCGTTTTGTCGTACTTACAGCAATGGGACCATGGTTGAAAGTTCAACTTCCTACATTTCGGGGTTGCCAACCTAAATAACTATTCTATAATAAAATAACTATACTGTAATATTACATATTACAAAACGTGTGCGGAAAGTAAAACCGATGCCCTTTATGTAGGCCTATACTATGTATAGTCAAAAAATATCCAAAAGGTATACTTACGAAACATATCACTGAATTTTAAATAAACTGAACTTTATTGGAAACAATATAAAACAATAAGAACGTACTTTCAGCCATTTTGTCACTAATTGGTCTCACGACCTCTTGAAGTTTCAACTAATAAACATTGCCCACACTGTTAACGTTGGTCAATTGATTATAATGAAAGCAATTTGTTATTATTTTACTAATATTTATTATTTTGAAAACACCATCGCGCAAAAAATAATGTACAACGCACTTTTGTGAAGTGTTTTACAGAATCTCGGACATTAAAAACCTCGCTATCGCTCGGTTTTAAACATTTTCCTCGCTTCTGTAAAAGCCACTTCCCAGCCTCGCATCGTAATATGCAATTGTATTCCAACGGTAATTACAAACAGGAATTAGATGCACAAAGAAATTAAACATAGGCTCACTTCTGAAAATGCATGCTATTATGCGCTGCAGAGACTCTTGTCCCAACTCCTCTAAAAAAATATTAAACTGAAAATTTATAAAACTGTTATTCTCCCAGTTATATGGATGCGAAAGATGGACTCTTCTTTTAAGAGAAGACAAGATGTTATATGTAAGCCTATTTGAGAATAAAATTCTTAGAAAAAAAAATCACCGCAGAGAAATGGACAAAGCGAACGAACGGACAAGACTTACATAACAGTGAGTTACATGATCTTTTCAGGAAACCAGATATAATTAGAAGAGTTATGTCTCATAGATTGCGATGACCAGGGATATGTCACGAATGGGGAATGAAAGAGCGGCATGGAAACTTTTATTATCGGTATGATAAGTTAATATATTTAGCGTGAAAAAGCTTTTTACCTTTATCTTTAAATTATTTATTATTTTTTATGGGGTTTAAACTTTTTTTTATTTCCCTTATTATTTAGTGAACATATTTCAGTAGTCACAAAGTTAAAAGAGGATTTTAACCTCTAATTAAATTATTATTATTATTATTATTATTATTATTATTATTATTATTATTATTATTATTATTATTATTATTATTATTATTATCGTAAGTATTATTAATGTTGTTATAAAATGTTGTTTCTACATGAAATTTACAGTGCAACATTTAATGTATTTTTAACTCTTTATAGTTAGTATAGTGTATATTTGTCAAATATTTATTTGTATTTGTGCTGGTTGAGTGGAAGAGAAGGCCTTATGGCCTAAACTCTGCCAGAATAAATAAAACATTATTATTATTATTATTATTGTTATTATTATTATTATTATTATTATTATTATTTTATTATTATTATTATTATTATTATTATTATTATTATTATTATTAAAAATTACATATACGAACGTTTGTGTTCTTTCCCCTACAATATGAGCTTAAAAGGCGAATTCAATAGATTGGAAATGTTGTTTATCTGAATAACGACTTTGAAATCTAACGTTGTAATAGATTGCTACAATAACTGGTTACGCCTATAGAGGTGTTCCGGACGATTGTTTCCTGAGATGTGAAATGATGGATTATCGAATAATGGTAATGACGAATACATATAACGTGTTTGTACACCTTTATAATGACACATTTGAGTGGAATCAACGCTTTGTATGTAAGCTGACGTCATGTTAGATATCAGAATTTGCAGTTTCTGTCGTAGCTTAGTATTCTGCTGTCATAGTATTTCAAAAGAGGATTATATAGGCTTGTTGTGTGATGTCAAATTAGCCAAGCTTTACCCTTCTTTACAGTTGCAAATAATCGTATCCCTTTTGCAGTCCATTTGTTTAACCACTACACATTTCATTCGGAATAACACTTTCTGACTTCAGATAAAATGAGATACAATATAGGTCTAGCTACAGTGTTTTAAAAAATCATCAAGTAAAATTGATTAAAATAGGTGAATTCCTTAGTAGTAAGTTTACTTTAGGCAATATGTGTTTATTTTTTTAATCTCTAAATTGGCAAAACTATTTCTTAACTATAGTGTATCTGGATTAAAATTGCTCACCTCTCTCACTCGCACCAGTGTTGTTGTCGGTTTTTCTTTACCAGATGATAATAGGGGATAGGTGGAAGACGAGAACTGACAACAGGGTGGGTTCTATCTTTTGTATCTGGTCGAAAGCGATCTACTCTTATATCTCCATCTATCTCTTTGCCAAGTTAAGCCAGGTATACAATAACTTAAAACTTACTGGCACTATCGAACCCATAGATTCATGGTCATGTGGACATAAGCTCTCCAAAATTCCTATCCTGAGTTAATGTTTTCCAATCATCTCCTGTATAATCTACTTCATCAAATCGTGGTTAATATTATTCTCCCATCTCATTTTAGGTCTGGTTCTTCTACAAGAAGCTTCCGGGCCCGTCTTAAACTCAATTTCTTACAGCAACAGATTTAAATGTGTTTGCAGTGAAACAACCTATGCATACCGTATGTTATTATGAATTGCATATTATTATATAGGGATTTGAAACAAATTTAAGTAATTTCTGCTTATATATTTTTCCATTAGCTTCTTATTATTATTCTTCTTCTTCTTCCTCTACGCATGAAAGCTGGCAGCTTGTTTCGTGTTCATTCACTGCAGGTCCGGGGTATGGTGACGTCCTTTCATCGTAGTTGTGGTCGTCCTAAAGGCCTTTTCTGCTGAGGTGTCCAGTCACTTACTTTCTTCACTAATCTACTGTTAGCTACTTTGTTAAAAATATAAAATTAAACTAATATATATTATA
Organism: Diploptera punctata; assembly: GCA_030220185.1. NCBI lineage: Eukaryota > Metazoa > Arthropoda > Insecta > Blattodea > Blaberidae > Diploptera > Diploptera punctata. Next base: position 606,600 of record JASPKZ010008882.1, read on the forward strand.
GGAAGCCAGATATAATAAGAACAGTTAAGTCTCGTAGACTGCGGTAGGCAGGACATGTGGCATGAATGGGGAATGAAATACCTGCATGGAAACTTCTTGTAGGAAAACCAGAGGGAAAACTCCCAGTTAGTAGACCAAGAATGAGATGGGAGAAAAACGTTAACTATGATTTGAAGGAAGTAGATTATACAGGGAATGATTGGAAAACATTAGCTCAGGATAGGGATGTATGGAGAGTTTATGTTCGTGCGGCCATGAACCTACGGGTTCGATAGTGCTAGTGACTAAGTTATATATTATAGGATACATAGCCAATGTAAGAATTAATTAAATCGTACGTTATAAATATACACTGCGATGCAGCAAACAGGCCTCTGATTGGGCGATTTTTTAATTTCGGGTTTCTGGTAAACCTTCACTTCTAATTGTTGGATTTTGCTCGTTTTTGATATCTACCTTGGTTTATTTTAATAGGATATACTGAGTTTCGTTGTAAAATATCTAAAATTGTGACCGCTAGAGCGATTTTTAAATGTTCATTTTACGTGAACTCCTACACCTGATGGTTTTAGAGGGTCCAATTCTCAATCTAAACCATTGAGGGAACCAATCACACACACACACACATTTCATCAATATCGATCTAGTTGTTTAGGAGGAATTCAGTGACATATACACGTACAGAATAATTATATATATGATGATTCTAAAAAATGGTAAGATCTTAGTGTTATAATGTTTATAAATGAGATGAAATAAACATTTACTGGTGGCTTATGCATTCTCCACCGAAGGAAACAACGTCCAGAATTTTTCTCACAGGTTAAATTTCATCAACCTTTACGGAATGGAAGTCGCAACTTTGGGATTCCGTAGATGTGCTAGAGCAAACATAGTCCGCCTAAACATTCTATTTTTTTCTACGTTACTGAGTAGATCAACATTCGCTCATTTATGTTTTAAAACAAAAAATGTATGTCCACTACTGTAGTCTCGAGGTAGCGTGCTGCCTTGTCACGCAGCGGGACAGAGTTCGGGGCAAATTCCCTGATTGAGGATATTTCGGGATTATTCCTCGCATGTAAGACAAATGTCAAAAAAACGTTAAGGCCCAAACGGTCCTTGAATACCGTATGGTCATCACTATCATCACTATCGTATTCACCTCATTAGATTAAGTTTAGTTTAAGACCTCCTCTGGCTCATTTTTACCATCAACATCACCTCCATATCATTGGGGCAGCTTAACCCCTTCTTCCAGGCGCACCAACATCAGAAGTGGATTACAAGCACGCCACGCCAGGAGAGAATACTACAAATATCGTAATGACAAGCAGGTAGCATTGATTAAATATATATATATATATATTAGTTTATAGACCTAAAAGTTATTATTATTATTATTATTATTATTATTATTATTATTATTATTATTATTATTATAAAAAGCTTTTCCAATTGTGATAGTATCATTCGTATGATTTTATAAAATCAATTATGTCAAATACACACTCCCTAAGTCACGTGTTCCATTTTCTCTCTCTCTCTCTCTCTCTCTCTCTCTCTCTCTCTCTCTCTCTCTCTCTCTATCTCTTCCTATATAATGTTTTGTCACTCGAAATTTCATTTATTCTTTGGTTAATTTTTTCGAAGTGTAAAATAAATAAACCGTGTCATATTTCACGTAGCTTCATGAAAGGATGCTACTGTTTTTTGTCAATTGCCAATGAAAAATCCAGTTTTTTTATTCATAAAAATATTTTTACCAGAGGAAACTTTCTGAATCATCAGTGTAATAAAAAGTAATGCGACTATATTTTTTCATATCTTGTTAAGATAAAGGCGCCAGAATATGTCTGGTTTGTTTCTGTTCAGTTTTCATTAGGCATGTTTTATAGCGTTTACTTTATGTTATGTTTGTTATTTTTCCTTTCCAAACGTTTTTCCATACCTCTTCTCTCTCTCTATACCTCTATCTCTATATACCTCCTCTCTCTCTCTCTCTCTCTCTCTCTCTATATATATATATGCCTCTCTCTATCTATTCCCCTCTCTCACACTTCTTTCTCTCCCTTTGTCCATCTCTCTCTCTCTCTCTCTCTCTCTCCTCTCTCTCTCTCTCTCTCTCTCTTCCCTTTTTTCTCTCCCTCTCTTACTCCTGAGCTTCTAAGACTGTCGCACAGTAAAACTCCGGTACTATTGAATTAACTCGGAAGTCAATGAACCCAGTAAAAACCAACGTTCATATACATGTTGGACTTGAAAATACAGGGTGGACCGCTCGAATGGACCTAATTTCAATTGCTTGTTACTGGCAAACGGTTGAAGATAGAAACTTAAAACAACGTTCATAGTACAGAAAAACTCACCAAGTTTCGAATCCTGTCGGTAGATGGCACAAAGATACGTTTCTCGTTCTTAGATTTAATTGTTTGTGAAAATGGCGACTCCGCAGATGAAAGCGCAAGCTGTTTTGTGGTATGCGGAGTTTAAATCAATCATTAGAGTTCAAAGGGAGTTCCGGCGTGTGTTTAACCGTGATGCTCCAACTGCTAGAAGCATAAAGAAGTGGCGTGATACATATTAGCTACAGGATCTGTGTTGAAGAAGCATGGTGGTGGCGCGAGCATCCGATGAAATGGTAGCAATGGTCAAGCCGCATTTGAGCGAGACCCCGGAGTCATTAAGAAGAGATTCGCGGGAACTAATACCAAAATCGACATTAAACGGATGTCACAACGACTCAAACTGAACGATATAAAGGCAGTTAGTGCAGCCTGAGCCGATGACATGCCGAAACGAGTGGCTCGCAATACGATGCTGGACCGTCTAGGCGCTGATCCGGACTTATGACCAAGATTTTCATCCGGACAAACCACTTTACATTGGTCAGCAAGGTAAACCGCATAAGGTGCGGATCTGGGATCGGAAATCCTCACGCTATTCAAGAGAATGTACGTGATATCCGAAGAGATGTTTGGTGCAGTTGTCACAATAAGTCATTGGACCGTGTTTCTTCGCCGAGAAAACTGTTCGTGGTACCACATATTCTTCACATGCTGGAGCAGTTCTCTTTCCACAAATTGAACAACTGCCCGACATCGTTTTCGCAGCAAGATGGTGCTCCTCCCCCTGGTCCAAGGAAGTTCGTACGACTTTGGACAACATTTTCCCTGGCCGTTTGATTTGGTACGGGAGGACCAATCGCGTGCGCCCCCGAGATCTCCCGATTAACACCACTGGATTTCTTTCCTCTGGGGCTATGTCAAAGATAAAGTTTACACCACCCCAGTCCAAGACCTTCGTGATCTTCGTGAGGCGCATCAAGAGTCTTATTGATACATTCCAGAAGACATACTCCAACGTAAACTTGGCACGAAATTGTTTCATCGCTTTGGATTGTCACAGTTACGCTGGGCTCATATAGAGATGTGGTATCTGGTATCAAAACTTGGTGAGTTTTTCTTAATATGAACGTTGTTTTTAGTTTATATCTTCAACCGTTTGGCCAGTAACAAGCCAATTGAATTAGGTCAATTCGAGCGGTCACCCTGTAATCTGCAAATTCTCAAAATATGTGTCATAGAAAATAATTTAACTTTGCCATTGGCCTGCAAAATAAATCACAATCTCCCAGAATATGATTTAAGCGTTGAAAGTTCTCCAAAGTTCACTCACGTGGTTTTAGTTCGGATTTTATTCACTGTGGTTGGGTTTAATTATTATTGTAAATGTTAATTGCTGTATTCGCTTATGTAGTGAGTGCTGTGTTGTAATTGTTACTCTTTTACTTTGTTTTCAAGGTTCTCTTAGGGACGGTTTTACCAGCAGAGATAACTGTATTACGCCAGTTTAAGCTATGCATTATACACAGGAAAACTGGCGTTATACGGTTACCTATGTTGGTGAAACCGCCCCTTAGACATAAGTATCTGCAATTTCCGTTCTTAAATGTTTTATAATACGTTATCCAAATCGTGAGTAATTTATAACTATTGATATTGAGACAAATGAAAAAACAGAGCTCAGTTTGTAGAACACGAATAAGGTGGGAGAATAACTTTAACCACGATTTGAAAATATTAGCTCGATATAAGGATGTATGGAGAGCGTAACTTCTCCAATTTCCCTATAATCTTCAGTTTCGATTGTGTCAGTGAGTTACAGTAGATGTTTGTAAGAACTTTGATTCTGTTTTGACCTTGCATAGAGTAGGAAGCCAGGGTAAGGCAGTCTATTGCAAGTAAAATAACCCATAGACCTATAATTATCTTTAGGTCAGAGAAGTGAATACAAAAGTCCTGATGTTCTAAATAATATGCTTGTACTGTACACACAACATGCTAGCTGCATAATAGAACAATGTACTTGTTAGTGTATTAAAAAAAGTAAGCAGTTCAGGTTATCACGGTTGCAATACAAATGTAAAGGACGACATAATTAGCTCAGAGGCGTCTTATTTTAGGCTAGAAGTAATTTTACGATTCGGGATCCACTGCTTTAGTACCCTACCGAAGGTAGCCATACTGACATGGGAATTGTAAACCATTACATGCCCAAACCTACCTTGTATTTCTTCCAGAGAAGCGTTGCGGTGTGCCAAGACATGTTCAAGAAATTATCTGTCTTTTTAACTGCAAGGCACAGAAATCGGAACTGTTACACATCCAAGTTAACTGTTCACGGGCGGATGGGAAGAGTTTTAGCGCTAGTGTCGACGATCTACTGAATCTGTGGAAGGGATGTAGGAGAAAACTGTACATCCGATCACGTATTGAAATTCTTCAACTTCAAATGTGGGGGAGAATCTCTAAACACGTGTGAAAGAACTTAACAGGGTTATCAAATTAGTCATTTAAGCACGGAACGCTCAAGCGATCGGATCATTTAAAATCACAGTATTTGTCGTCTCTCTGTTACCAGCTTCACAATAAATCACAAGTGGCAACATGTAATGAGAAGGGCAAGGGAGGGACAGCTCATTCCTAGACGTAACCCCAAAAGTAACAGGGTTGTCAAGTTAGTCATTCTGCCACTGACCACGCAGAACAACGGATCATTAAAATACATAGTATTTGCCAGCTCTCTACCTGCCAATCAAACAATATAATACAAAGGACAGGAAGTGGCAACATAGTAAAGAAGAGAAAGAGAAAGACAGTTTGTTAGTTAACATATTTTCGCCTGCACAAAACACTTGGATAGGTAATGGAATACAGCATTGGCAACTCGCTGTACGGAGCAGATGAACTCCCTGCAGGGTAAAGAGCGAAGTGGTGTGAAGTGGGACGCGGCACGGACGGCAAGTAGTGAGGGTTATCCAAACTGCCAATTCACGAATTGTACCATTTCCCCATAGTTTGAAATAGAGATTTGGTGCTGGATTTTGATATATTGCAGTTAAAAACGGCAATTTTTTTGGACACAGCCTTTGTACATTACAACGTTTTTCTGTAAAAATTTCAAGGTAGGTTTCAGTATACAATTATTGACAGTTTCCTCCAGTTTTTTTACCCTTGTGAAATTCATCGACCCTAGCATGTTGAACTCCCAAACAGATACAAGCATGGTAACCACTTATCCACCGGTGCCTACTTGACAGCAAGAAAAACAATTGGGGTTTGTTTGCTTGAACGAGCTTGTGAACAGATTAATTGCAGGAACTTCGCCCTTTTAGATTAATAACATCTTTTATTCAATTCTGCGCATGTGCATACGTCTCGCTACATTTCCTTTCTTTGAAACCCGCGAGGGACTGAAGTTGAAAACAAGAAAGCCATAAGAAACTCCGACTTATTATTTCCGGTTCTTGACATGAAGAATAGACTAGGATTAGGGTTTCTCAAAAAAGAAGAGGGGATAGTACTAAACGTTTTGTCATGAAATACTGTATACGTTAGGAACCCTCTTGTATTTGGATGCCAGAAAACTATTAATAGCTATAATGTTGTAACGCACGAGGTCGTAAGGGAACTAAATGAGCTTCAGATGAAGGAGAGACATGGCTGACGTGAAGGGGAGAGAAGACGGAAGAGCTAGAGAAAATGTTTACAATAATTAGTTACGCCGAACCGAAACATAAACTTTCTCACAAAACGGCGCCATATACTAAAGTTAGACCCTTGCAGGTTTTCACTTCTAGGAATTTTCCGCAACAAATTAACTTGAAGACGTGGTTTGGCAGAAAAGATTTACGCTGGAGAAAACGAAAGGATTCACAGGTTTAAGGGGAAGTATCAGTTCCTATTAAAAATTAACGGTTCATTCCCAATTAAAATTTAACGCAACGCGATGCTTGAACTTTCAAACAATGTTAGTTAATAAAATCGTTCCAGTGTTTAATTTAATAGCAAATTAAAACAAAAACATAATATATTGATATATTTTTTTTGTAAGCCCATGTTTTCCCTTTACAGACATTTAGGCGCTCTTTCCCTACAGGGAAGAATTTGAACCATACTAATTTAGTTACACTCGTTTTCGTATAGATGTCATTTGGAGTGGCCCGTGGTCAGCGTTCCGCCTCATACTGACGTCTAGGAAACCAAGGTAGTACTACGACGGGAAAATTTGGTAAATTTTGCTTAGAGGCCTTTTCATTCAGGCTTAAGGATTTTTTTACGAGTCTGAAAATCTTCAGACTCGGGACCCACGGCTTAAAGTCCCTCCCGGAGAACTTGCTCCTTGGATTTTTCCGTCCTAAAAAATCCATCGATCTCGGCCGGGTTTCAACCCGCGACCATCGGGACCAGAGGCAAGGAGCATAACCACTAGGTTATAAAGGTTTTAAAACTCTTAACAAGTAATTTTCTTTAATACCCACGGTACTATTGAAAATAAAACACTACCCTCATGCAGAGTGGTGCGATGCTCGACTCTGGTTCCGAGGTTTATGGGTTTAAATCCGACGGCGTAAAAATCCTGAGAATTGGTTCTTTCGCAAGGAAACTAAAGCCTATAATTATATATTTGTATGAAAATTATAATGTAACTTATTTTAATGGGAGTCTATAATTAGTTTGGGGGCACGACGTAGCGTAGTGGTTAAGGCACTGCGCTACAAGCCGGAAGGTCGAGGGTTCAAGTCCCTGTGGGGTCAGGATTTTTAAACTGACCAAAACTTTCTGGCGGCACTATGGCCCTGGGGTCGACTCAGCCTCTAACGTAAATGAGTACCAGACGCTTGTTCTGGGGTAAAGGCGGCCGTCGCGCAGGGCTGACAACCCGGCTGACATCAAGTGCCGATTGTCCAGAAAAAGTGGGAGCCTTAACCTCCCACTACCCCAAGGGCCTCCTGAGGCCTGTAGTGGGAATTAAAAATAATAATAATAATAATAATAATTAGTTTAACTAGATTTTTTTTTGTATTTAAGAATATTTGTGACATCTGTGGTAATGATACCTGTATTTTCTGATCGTATAAAATTAAAACAATTTTTTTAAATAAGTGATTATTATCCTATACAGTACAAATTGCTATAATATTTATTATTCCATCGGCAATAAATAAAAAAAAATCATTATATTTAACATATTAATCCGATAAAATATGCGTAAAATTAATTTTAATTAAAGTTATATGGAATCCTACAATAAGTGTCGCAGCTTTAGTTTGCGCAAGTTATGGTGAGAAAATGGGTTGAGTTAGTTACACCAGATTAGATAAGCGTTCACTTGTTTGTTAGTGAGTTTTTGTGATAAGTTGTCTACTCTGTCTGAGTAATGACTAATATATATTTTACATATAAATATGGCGCTTTCAGGTTACTTTGAACTCAACTTTTCACTTCGTTTTAAGGCATTTCTTACATTTTTGGGTAAAAAATCAACATGTGTATTTCTCTCGGGTAATTAATTCACATACTGCAACAATCGATTCTGTGTTTTTCTGTTTTTTATTTGAATTTGTGTAGGTGACATTGTGACATAGAATCCCCAATTTAAGTAACTTCTAACTCATTCGTTTTTCTATTGTTTTATTAGAATATTAAACCAATATATAAGATACGCTGTCAATTTAGGAGTTAACACTGCACAATTAGAAACGATAATATCTCTTCTGCGTGTGGTAAATTTTGTAACAGTCTATTTTACATTAAATTGAAGTCATTTGTTAAGAAACATTTGTACGTTTGTTCTGTGTGAATGTTGAATGAAGAATCGGAAAGTCTGTATTTACATTTTGTTTGATGTTGTTCTCTTGCAACGGCCTTGACCTCATATCTCACTAAGTTGGTACTATTCATCACTTGAAACAAAGTTTAATCTCCTTCGTGAGATATTATATAGGTCAGGCGTTTAATTCATCATACAAAGATGTATGTGTAATTCAGGCAAGGTGAAGACATATTAGATTCGTGGATAGAAACTCATTTACGCGGTTTACGCCCACATAAAACTTTACGTCACTAGTATAGGAAGTTGCAGTCAGCATTTGGGCGGTTCCAGAGCTGTTAAGAAGCAGACCAAGTAGAGAAACAGTGGCATATATCATCACATTACATTATAATATGCAATACTGTGTATTATAAGAATAAATTTTATTCACAAATAAGTGTTGTATACAGACCCGAATGAGCACGTGCCCGTGCTCGGGTGCAATTCAGGTATAGGAATATTCATTAGGAAGTTCTAGTTAAAGGGAGAGACAACAATATATGAATTTCGGAGCCAGTTTCAAGATACAAAATAAATCCTGGCACATAAAAAATAAGAAATAATACAAGGGGAAATAAAATAGACAAAACAATGTAGAATACATTAACATCAGACTGAATAAAGTAATTAAAAAGAAATTTGGAAATAACATAAAACAAATGAAACTTAGGAGAAAGTTTGAAAATATAAAATTCGCTCTGACACATACATATTTAATGCAAAGAAGGACATCAACAAAGTAATAATAATAATAATGATAATGATAATAATGATGTTAATAATAATAATAATAATAATAATAATAACAATAATGCGATTTTTAAGAAATATAGCAGGATATACTCTGCTGGATAAGAAAAGAAATGATGCTATAAGAAAGGAACTAAATATTTTCAAACTTACAGCCCGAATAATTAAATATAGGAACGACTAGAAAGAACATATTGATAGAATGCCAGAAGGAAGATTTTCAAAATTATAAACCGCACGGAAGGAGAAATGTTGGACACCCACACAGAATATGGTCTGAACAATTTTAACAATTCTAGCTTTCATGAAACCGGAACGAGCCAACAGGCTTAATCCTGGATGAATAATAGTAATAATAATAGTAATAATAATAATAATAATAATTAATAATAATAATAATAATGAGAAGAATGGACTCAGAAACAAACAATGAAGTATTGAAATGGATACCTTCTGGAAAAGGGAAACGTGGTAGACCAAAGCCAACATGGGTAAAGGGAATTCAAGACAACTTGAAGAAGAAAAATATGACAGAAGCAGACACACAGGATCGGGAAGTATGGAAGAAAAAAATTGTATATTTTGGTTGAGGATACCTGTGTAATAAAAAAAACAGAAACAAACAATCCTGAATAAAAATAATAATATGGGCCTATTTCGTAATTTCTTTTATAATTTCTAGTTCTTCTAGTATATTTATTTTATCTGGAAAGAAATCAACACCACCTTATTATTAAATGAGAACACACCCCAAACGTATAATCCATTATACGAGATAGTTAAAAACCAATCAGTTGCTACTAATGACACGCTAAGACCATCAATGTCTACAGCGTCTTAGATACAACAATTAGTAGCACATATCCTGCTGATAATGGAAGTCAACTTCCGAAAGGCCTCCAAACAATATTTTAAATACATTATTTTAAGAAAGTTGAGAACGACGGCACCTGCCAACAAGTAGATTTTAATTTTATGATAATTCGTCTCAACGGAATTTGATATGAATTTTATTAGCATTGACTGAAGTTCATTTGTTTGCAATTTATTGATGTACTGTAGTCTCCATTGTTTTAATATAATTTCCCAGTGTCTTCCACACTTCTCTGCTTCTAGCTCGCCACGTCCATTGACCCTATACCCGCTGGGCGAATGTGTTGCCCATCTATAGTTTGTTACTCAGGAGATGTCTTCCGGCTAGAATGTGACTTGGTGAGCGTAAACAACACCATGCGGAGTGTCTCCTTCCCTACTTGTAGTGTTACTGTCAAGCTAACTGCATTTAACAATTAGTGCAGGATGGAAAAATCCTAAGTCTTGGGTTCCGAGTCTGAATATTTCCAGGCTCGTAAAAGAATCCCAAGCCTGAATAAAAAGGCCGGCAATTCTATGCCACCGTGTCATCTGTGAATACTTGGTTGGAAAACAAGTAAACTGCTAGCGTCATTTTGGTCATTGTGATAACACATGTTCCCACTCACATATAAGGGATTCTATCCCACGAGTCCACCTACATTAGTGGTAAGTAAGGGTGTAAAAATGGGCATATTAATGTTAGTTTGGGCAAGTTAGGGTGAGAAAATGTGTGAGTTAGTGTATACCAGATTAGTTTAACCTTCACAAGTGGTAAAGTTGTAAAAATGGACAAATTAGTGTTAGTTTGGGGAAGTTAGCGTGAGAAAATGTGTGAGTTAGTGTATACCAGATTAGTTTAACCTTCGCTAGTGGTAAGGTTGTAAAAATGGACAAATTAGTGTTAGTTTGGGGAAGTTAGGGTGAGAAAATATGTGAGTTAGTGTATACCAGATTAGTTTAACCTTCGCTAGTGGTAAGTAAGGTTGTAAAAATGGACAAATTAGTGTTAGTTTGGGCAAGTTAGGGTGAGAAAATGTGCGAGTTAGTGTATACCAGATTAGTTTAACCTTCGCCTCTTTATTAGCGTTTTTTTGTGATAAGTTGGTGCAGTATTTTAAACACTGGGAGTAATGTCCCTAAATTCTTTGTTTTAATTAGTGTGACTTGTTTGTGCCCTGCCTCGGTAGCTAGTCGGTTCCTGTTTCAGGATGAGGCTATCTATATAGGGTTGGAAGGAAAATTGCGAATAATGAAAATAACTGTATTTTATTTAATTAATGAGGTAAGCTCTTAAAATACACTCGATACATTGTGCACCGTTGAATTGGTGTTAACTTTCGATGCCTAACTGCACGAGGACTCTTACTTTAAGCTTAAGAATGATTAATTTTAAAGGAATTTCTAAGTCCCATGACTTATTCCCTTCTCGAGTACAGAACCTATGAAATCTCTGATATGTCTTCTCCCTACGAACTGTTGAGTATAAGTAAATCAATTTGTCCTCATGAGTATCGTATCAAAGTCAGGACCCTTTATTCTCATATATGGTCGTATGCCCTAACTATGAGTTTTATTAACACCCCCTTACCAATACTTTCAAGCATATTTGTTTTTCAAAATCGTTACTGTAATTACTACTGTATAATAAAGACACCGTCTTTATTAATATAGGGAAGTTAGGGTAATTTGGACCCTTGTGTTTGAGTGGACCCTGTTAATTAGTGCTGCCTTCGAACAGAAAATAATTTTAACTCCTTTCCCTCATCAACTTTGACGGGTTCTAGGCCAGTTTCTTTTATTCTTTGTGCGAAGAAGGGTTTATTTGTGATATTTATGAAAATAACCACTTTAAAAGTTTTTCAAGCTAAGAATAAATTCTTAATTTCTGCTATTGAATATTACAAATGTTGAAAAACTCCTATATATATTATGTAGACGCTGTTTTAATATACTCACGGGTTTGGTTTGATATTATATGACATGGTGACTGTATAAAATAATTAAACATAACAAAGGAATTCGGCTAATGTGGACCCTCCACGAGGACCTGGATCCACTTTACATGAATACGTATATTTTATCAATGAGGATGCTATCTGTAAAAAAACATTCACTTAATTTTACTAATCCCAAAGACCGTCGGTTTCTGTTGCATGGCGTGTGAATGTTATCAACAATAATTTTTCAAAACATTAAATAAATATCAACGCTTTTTAATTATTATGATTCATAAATATTTTCTGATTAACCTGTGCCTGTCTGTATACATTTAATAGAGTAAATGAACTTGAAAGTAGACTAAAAGCTAAGGTGGACTTTGGGTCCACTTTATGTGAATATGGAGATTCAAGTGAACCTTTCTTGTAACGTAAAAAGTGTATAATTTATGAAGAATATATTTGAATAAAATAACAATGCTAATGATAATCACTCTAATTAAACAAAAGTGAGCTCCCTTAATAAAAGAAGAAAAACAACAAATTCAAAACTGGGGTCCAAATTATCCGAAGTCCTTCTTGGCATCTTTTAAAAGAAATCTAAATTTATATTTGCTCTAACCTCGACTTCATTATTACCCAGTGTAAGGTATATATATTAATTGGTGTTTCTCGTATAATTTATCATATTTATATTATATTATTATTATATTATTATTATTATTATTATTATTATTATTATTATCGTATCATTATTGTTATTACCCTATAAAATGTTGTTTGTACTCTATTTTGATTGGTTAGAATATTCAATCACATATCTTCTAAGGTCGTTAATATTTTATTTAAGCTCCCACTTACATTTGTAATTTTATTCTCACGGCTAGGGATCGTGTTTACCAGTTTGGGCTTTCCGCGATTGTAAATTTTGGAGTTAGAAGTTTCTCCCAAACGTGATTTTTCATGCTAGACCCAGCTTAAGGATTTCAGGTCTAATTTGAGGGGTTACATATTTATGACTTCTTGTTACTTAGGTTTTCCTACCGCTCCTTTGTGAGAACTAGTTACCAATACGATATTTATTTAATTTCTTTTTAAACTATATTCAGTTCATTCTTTGTTTATTCATTAATCATATTTCTTAATCACTATACTAGATTAGGGTCTTATCTTATTCGCTACAAAGTTTGGCTACACTGTCCGAGCAATGTCTAATACGTATTTTACATTGCACATATTTGAGCTGAGATTTTGCTTCATTTTAAGGCATTTCTAATATATTTTTTAAATCAACATATATACTTTTTTTCGGGTATTTATTCGCATACTGCAACAGCAAATTGTGTCCTTTCCTTGTTTTATTTGAATTTAGGTATGAATGATGGCATAGATTCGCTAAAAGTCATCTCAACCGATCCTCATCCAAAAGTATCTCCTTAGTTGCCTATTAGATGTCTCATTAAGGCAATGTGCTAACCTAGTTTTATTCGTTGACATCTGTAGGTAAATAAGTATTGAATAAATTTGGTAAAGAAACTCTCACTACAGAGCATCAATTTCCCCATGTGGGATGTATGAGCTATACACACATATGATTAACTAACTAACTAACAAATTAACTAACTCACTGGCACTATGAAACCCGTAGGTCCATGGCCGCATGGACATAAGCTCTCCATACAACCCTATCCTGAGCTAATGTTTTCCAATCATTCCCTGTATAATTTACTTCCCTCAAATCATAGTTAATGATATCCTCCCGACTCATTCTTGGTCTACCAATTGGGCGTTTTCCCTCTGGTTTCCTACAAGAAGCTTCCAAGCACGTCTTTCATTCCCCATTCGTGCCACATGTCCTGCCAATCGCAGTGTATTAGATTTAACTCTTCTCATTATATTTGGCTTCGTATAAAGACCATATCATTACAAAATAAAAATAAACATGTTCATTCTTGAGTGACAACTACAAATTTTGAAACGTAAATATTTTGGAAACACGTTTTTATACAACGTTGCATGGGTTCAAGTGTTACTTAGTCCGTTCTGTTGTCCTAGATGCAATGCAACACCTTCTGGCAATTATAAAACGCTGTTGGGTATTTAGAAAAATGTCGCTCGGATGATTTAGTTTAAAGTTGTTGGCTAATATTTATTTTGCTTTTAAAGTGTTTGAACACGTTGACTGAAAGCAGAACGTAGGTGTTAAAAACCTGCTTCTACATGACAAATGCCTTCTCTTGCCTCAGTTTGTTTACAAAATGTGTAGGTCTGAAGTTAAAAGAACTTTCTTTCTTTTGAATTACCAGTTTTGCAACTTTATTAAAAATAAACTTTTGTTTTCATTTACATTTGCAGTCGCTATAATGTATCAAGTTATATCCGTGTTGATAAACGCACAACTGCGATCCCAGGTTTGAATCTTAGCGGCTCCGGAGAGGCATTGGTAGTGACCATTTTTTTGGGTTTTTCTCAGGGTTCTCCCCATTTCCCGAATTTCCTCTCAACAACACTCTACACTTCTCTTCTCTCTCCTATCATATAATTTCACTACTACACTACATTAGTCTAACAGCCAAATTTTGAGTCTCTCCTTTGTTAGGAGTTAGCAGACCAAATTATTTAGTTACGCTTATTTCCCTAAAGAGTTCAGTAAAGGTATGCGGATAACACAAAGGCCCGATGAGACATCTAGTGGGCAATTAAGGTAATGCTAGGTTGAAGAAAATTGGTAAATTTGCTTAGAGGCCTCTTTACTCAGGCTTAAAGTTCTTTTACGAGCCTGAAAATCTTCAGATTTGGAACCCACGGCTTAAAGTACCTTCCGGTGGACTTGCTCCTTGGTTTATCCATCCTAAAAAATCCATCGACTAATACCGGGTTTTAACCCGCGACCCTCGGGGACCAGAGGCTAGGAACGTAATCACTTAATGCACTCATTCATTTCATATCATCCTTCTTCTCATCTCATTTAGTAAAATAATTTGATTTGGCAAACCACAGGAATTTAAAATATGCGGTTGTGGTGATCCAGGAGGCTGGCACATTTGTGTATTTCTTCAAGACTCTGAGTCTATGTGACAACTTTGAGCAGAATAGGGCCAAATGGAGGATTTTAGCTCGCCTTGAGGCCTTGGGCCCAACTCAGAAAAATGGAGACATGAGCCGTATGTGAATCCTTGATGAGTCGAAACCAGGAACGCCGTAACAGACTACATAACACTCTAGAATACATTTCATTTCAATTAATTCATAAGAAACTATACAAGATTGTCGTGTTACGGGCATTGGGCACCCGTGTCCATGCATGTTTTATCGTAATCTAACCTATATTCGTCTTATATTCGGAGAATCATAACTTATATTGTGCATATGTATATTTTTATGTTTGGTATTAAACAATAGGAGAAATGTAATAATTTCAATTTAGTAGACTCATTGATACTATTATCTAATTCTGAGGTTCATAGCTCTATCCTGAGCTAATAGCTCAAATCGTGGTTACTGCTACTCACCACTTCATTCTTGGTTATGCACTGGGTTTCTCCCCTGGTTTTTCTGTAAGAAGTTTCTCTGCCACTCTTTTATTCTCCATTCGTGTCACATGTCCATACACATATGTTAGTCATTTCCTTCCTGTGGCTCTTATAACCCAGTCTGATTTATTTACGCTTATTTCCCTAAGCATGTGGTGAGCATGTCGCCTCAAGGAACATCTAGTAGGCAACTGAGGTATTATTTGTCGGAGGTTCAATTTTATTTAGCGACCTCATTATTTCAGGCTTGGGGTACTTTTACGAGCCTGAAAAATTGAGACCCAATGCTTAAAGTCCTTTCCCAAGGATTTTTCCATCCTAGTATTAAATCGACCCAGGCCGGGGTTGAACCTGCGACACTCGGCACAAGAGATGGACCACCAAGGTCGACCATTCGCAGTCTACAAAACTTATCTGTCACATTTGGTTTATTTTAGCCTCACTATGATGGTTGTCCAGTGGCTCGCTTTGTTTTCTCGCAGCTGTTATAAATAATTAAATGAAAAGATACCGACTACCGCCACTATAATAATTCCGCATGTTAATCGTTGTCAAGCATTGTCGCTTAGTATCCACTTTTGTAGAGAATGCTCTAAAATTCCCCATACAAACGTCTAGGACTTGTAGAGGGGACTGGGTTGATAATGTCTAGAATTGCAAACCATGTCCGGAAACTTACCGTTTCCGTGCTACAGCCGTTTGTAAACATGTTTTTAACCCGACCACTTATACATGTAATTTATTATGAGGCGTGACACAGTACATCACTTGTTTTACAATTCAACTCATTAATAACCAAAGAAACAAAATGGATACTGAATCATAGATTGCATTAATAATACCGAATACACCCTCCACAATCAATATTTGCAGTTTTCAAAATTTCAAAAAAAATTGATTTTTAAAAAAAAAACACCAAATCTTGGAATACTCGATAGGTAAATTTTCGATTTAGACGAATCGCAAAGCTGTTACTTGTTGAGACATGTGACATACGTTAAGGCAATGCTTGTTTTCAAACGGCTGTAGCACGGAAACATGGTTTACAATTCTAAATATTATCAACTCGTCCGTCGCTGTGGCGTAGTAGGTAGAATCCCTACCTTCCACTCCGGCGACCCGGGTTCGATTCCCGGCGGGGTAAGGGATTTTTAAAACATCTCAACGTTGGGACTGGGTGTGTGTAGTGTCCAAGTTGTGCCCATTGGGTTTAATTCCTCTAAAAAGATAAATATATATATTGTCAACTCAGTCCCCTCTGCAAATCCTAGAAGTTTGTAAGGGGAATTTTAGAACACCCTGTATAAACGGGCAACCATCGTAGTGAGGCGATAATACAACGAGACTCGTTTTTTATGTGACTTCTCCATTCAATTTTCATCGTTATTCGGTGTAAAAACTAATCTAATGTAATGAATTACTGATTATGGTTAAATGAGCCGTGTTAATGAAATGCACTTGCCTTGACAGAAAAAAAATCAGATTTGTCCAGGACGAGGTTTGAACTCTGATCTTTGCTAATACGAGTCTCAAATTCTAGGCCCTGAACATGTTCTTCGGTTGACAAAAAAAAGCTCATCACTTATGGCAGCAGCCATATTATGTCCAGCATGAATTATGCGATTAGACAATCAGTTAATTGGCCAATTATATCACGCTGTTATTCAACTAATTATTCAATTATCTGTGTAATTTGTTTCTTGATTATGCACTAGCTAACGACCTTGAAGATAGCGAATTGAAATTTCGATTAGGTGTTGCATTTTAAATGCATAAAATGCATATCTCTCGAAAGATATCCTCATCTTTCTACTGTACTTCCCAGTGAAAGAAAGTTCCGCGCAGTGATGACGATCTAATGCAGAACGGGGGATGTTGAGATTACATGCATGTGGGTTCCTCGAATACCATTGGCTATAGATTATGTAGCGATTGTTGTACCGTTGTATTTCACATTAGTACAGATTCCTGCTATCAAGCAAGGTTTATTGTTGAGTTATATAGGTAGGAAATAACACTATGAGGTTTATTTTAATTTGTTTTGAGTTGTTTTTGGCTCACCTCACTTCTTAACGTACGTTGTGAACGTGATACAGCATTGAGAAAGTCACAACTGAAGTGAAGAAACTCGAGTCTGCGAGGGAGTTAAGAAGTATGAGGTGAGTCAAAAACAACTCAACACAAATTAAAAGGTTTATTGTGTTTATTTCACTATTACACTCGTATGACGTCACACTATTTTTTAAACGTTATATTAAATGTTCTATTATTTTAATATGTTATATTAGTTTTTGATTGAGGCGATTATAAGCAAAGGGGTGTAAGTGATTATTTGGCAAAATAAATAATGGTTTTAAAAAACTAAAACAACACGCTTTATTAGAAAACCGAACGAAAAAAAAAGAAAAATAATTTTATTTTCCAACACGCTGGGGATAAAATTAAAGTGGTCAACAAAAAATCATCTCCAACAAATATAGAATAAAACTAGAGTTATCAACAAAAAAAAAATTATTTTACCATCAAAAGCGTGGGGTGATTTTTATTATTTTTACATTTTCTTCTTAGAGACTTTACTTTTACCAATACCTGTTTATTATCAAATATATTAATTGATATAGAGCACCCACGCATTTGATGGTAAAATTATTTTCTTTTTGTTGATAACTCTAGTTTTATTCTATATGTGTTGGAGATGATTTTTTTGTTGACCACTTTAATTTTATCCCCAGCGTGTTGCAAATTAAAATTATTTTTAATTTTTTTAGTTCGGTTTTCTAATAAAGCGTGGTGTTTTAGTTTTTTTAAAACTATTATTTATTTTTTATTTTCTTAGTTTTTAATATTTTACAGAATAAGATAAAAATGTAAATATCTTTAAATTCGATACTATTGTAGTATGAACTAAAAGTAACACTCTTCTAAAAAAAAAATCCTCCCAGCCGGATTTGAACCAGCGACCTATGGATTACTGAAATTATATACCACTAGTGTTCACGGCTCTGCCAACTGAGCTCTTACATCGATTGACTAAAAAGTCGACAACTCCGCAACCTATTATACCAGTTTTCAGTTTTTTTTTATGTTCTGATGATTCTGGCCAGGATTTTAGAAAAAAAAGTATGAAATTGTTGTATTGCCACGGGTCCTTAACAAGTATACAAAGTTTCAAGTCGATCCAATGATTTTAAGTGGGTGAAAATCGCGTTGAAAGATTCCGTTACATAGATAGATAGATACAGGTCAAGCTAATATAAAGCGTGTAAAAAAAAGAGTTTGGTGCATAATTAATTTCTTGAACCAAAATTGTATTTATTGTAAAAGGGATACAAGGGTATGCGTTAGAAATGTAGAAAATTATTATTGTATTTTTCAGTTGCTTATGATTTTCTTATAAAAAAACTCCAAGCGCAACAGACCTAGAAGGCCCTTGGCCTACCAGCCAGCTCCTGGCCTCGCATCCACATGTGTTAATCACAAAAGTAGACGATCATCGAGCCAGTGTAGGCCCCATCCGTTATATCTTGGTCTTTTCTCACTCAAAACCTGTTGCCGCTACTTATTGTAGCTAACCCAAATGCCTCGTCTAATGCCTCGCGATGCTGTGGGGGCAACCGGGGTCCCATACCGGGCCCAAAAATGCCATGGGAAAATGTCTTCCCGGCATGGAGACTTTCGAAAAACCAGCGGCAAGTCCCGTATGCAACGTTCAAATTTAAATCTGTTTTCTTCCTCAATATTTCATAACGTCACATCAAACAAACACCACCCCTTTTGCTTCTAGCCGCCTCAATTATGCTTACAAACATACGGCATTGACAAATTAATTTTTTTTCGAAGTGTACAATACAACCTAGACTCGCGTGGCGTTTGGCTCAGCCGTATTCCTTCTTGGGACTTTCTTTCTCTGCAAGTACAGTATACCTGCGTATCCCTACTTGGGGCAAGGGACATTGTAGGATTTTTATCAATATTGAGATATTCTATGCTTCAATGTTTGTAACAGAGCATATAATAATCTAGAGACATTTAACTCTATCATTTTACAGTACAGTCTTCAAAAGACAATAAAATAATACTACATTTTATATAGAAATTGGTCAGCAGAAGAGAATAGTATCGAGTCTTATAAAGAATGCAGTATTGGATTCCAGACTATATTGAAAACATTTCTATTCTGATATGTTCTCTGTTACAAATATTGAAGGGTAGTACAATTCAATATTTCTCCAATGTTTCAGCCCTAGTTATAAGAGACGAAGTCCAGTGATCATGGTATTTAGTGGAATATTATTTTTTTATTCAATGCTACCATGTTGTCATTTCGACATTCTGGTATTCTCTGCTTGCATGGCGTATTGTAACCCACTTCTGAGATTGGAGCGACTGGAAACTGCCCCGATGATAAGATAGGTTATGATGATTGGTAATGATGCGCCAGGAGAGGCCTTAATCCTAAACTTATTAAATGTATTAATGATGATAATGATGTCTTGATGATGTTCGGGGACTGTTTTGGGCCTTAAAGTTTCCTGACATTTGTCTTAGAGGTGAGGATAAACCCCGAAAAAGACCATCACCCAGGCTGGGTTACAAGTTATCACGCTACCTCGAGACCACAGCGGTGGACTGGTAGAATATTACACTGCTTGTAATAGAGCGGGACGCCAAATGTATTCCGAGCGAGCTAGAGAATGACCAATCAAGTGTCATATTGTAGAAATTAGTCGCAACATGATCATTTTAATTAAAAACAGCAGTAAATAGTATTCCACTAACAACAGATGAACGACAGAACGACAAACTGCGGAAGACTACCTACGCCCATTTTATGTATCAAGCTGATGATCATTGGAGACCAACTCACTCATCGCCCAAACACAGAATTTGCTAAAACTAAGAGCTTTGCGTGGATTTGGTATACTGTGCAAGCGTGTTTTTTCGTCTATGTTGCCGTGATTTTGTTGTTTGTTCGTTGAAATGGTCTGTACCTCCTTCCTCCTTCCTCTTTCCTCTCTTTCCTGAATATACCCTTTCCCCACCCTCTCTGCGCGAACGTCTTGTCTAGGGACATAAGTCAAGCTGTCTTCCAAGCAGTCTGCTGGAGTCTTTTTCCAGTATCGCAACCTTTTGTTTTGGCGAGGGATTCCGAGCAGCGTATCTCTCGGCCACCTTCAAGATCTACATTTATATGTATTTATTTGGCTGTAAAGAAGAAATATCTTTAGTTACGTATTATTCTGTAATGTATGTAGGATTGATTGTATCGAATGATTCTTCTTCTCCTTCACTTCACGGGCTAGGCAAAAATTCCCTATTCCGCCTCACAGTTGTTCTGTCCATCTTTTCACTGGCCTTCCTACATTCCTTGAACCTCTTGGCTTGTAGTTGAATGCTGCTCTTGGTAATCTTTTTACATTCATTCTTTCCACATGTGTAAACCAATTCTCTCTATATTCTCTGATTTTCTCATTCAATGGAATTATTGATATCTTCATAATTATTGAGAATACAAATTTAAATTATGTTTAATTTCTATTATTTTTCTATTTGGCTTACAGCCACAATTATTGTTCATTTCTAACTTTACTTAAACAACTCATTTTACATTAAAGTTACATTCATTTTAGTTATGTCAGTCGTAATTATTTGTATCTTTGCAAGAGAATCATTTTCATATGATTCTAGCTGAAGTACGTAGTTTTCTTTCCTCTAAAGTCCTAACTCATGATTATGATGAGAATTGTTAAAATAATTACGATAAGTCAGCTTAAGCTTTTAAAGTCTATGTAGAAATTATTGTAGATGCCCATGGAGTTTGAATATCTCTCTTCCTCTTTCTATATATTTCTCTTTCTATATATCTCTTTTCCTCTTTCTATATATGTGTCTTCCTCTTTCTATATATCTCTTCCACTTCCTATATCTCTCTTCACCATTATACATCTCCCTCTTTCTCTTTCTATATCTACCTCTTTCTCTCTCTCTCTCTCTCTTCCTCTTTTTATATCTGAATCTTTCTATATCTCTCTTCGTCTATCTTTTTATATCCCTCTTCCCCTATCTATGTTTGTACCGTTCTGTATATTTCTCTTCCTCTTTTTATCTCTCTCTCCTTCTTTCTGTATGTCTCTTTGAACATATCTCTATTCCTCTTTCTATATCTGAGTCTTTTTATATTTATCTTTCTGTTTCTATCTCCCTCTTCTATATATATATATATATATATATATATATATATATATATGTGTGTATGCATCTCTCTTCCTCTATCTCTTTTCCTCCTTCTATCTCCCTCTTCCTCTCTCTCTCTCTCTCTTCCTCTTTCTTATATCAGTCTCTTTATATATATAATATATATATATATATATATATATATATATATAATATATATATATATATTTTACTCTTCCTTATGATCGTCATTTTCTATCTCTCTCTTCCTATTATATATCTGTCTTTATATAATCTGGTAGTGTAATGGATATCACGCTGAGGTACAGACTCAGAGATCCGGGTTCGAATCCCGTCCAGGCATTATTTTTATCATACCATATATATATATATATATATATATATATATATATGTATATAAAATCTTCCTATTTCTATACCTCTCTCTTTCTCTTTCTATCTCTGTCTCTTTCTGTATATGTATTTTTCTATAACTTATTTGTCTCTTTCCATATCACTCTTCCTCTTTCTATATCCATCTCTTTCTGTATCTGTCTCTTTCTATATCCGACTATTTCTATATATATATATCCCTCTTTCTCTATCTATATCTCTCTCTTCCTTTTTCTCTACTTACCTACTTATCTCTCTCTCTCTCTCTCTCTCTCTCTCTCTCTCTCTCTCTCCCTGTCCGCGTGTATGTTGTGTGTATGAGGGGAGTTGGGTTTGTGCGTGTGTTAGAGAGAGAGAGAGAGAGAGAGAGAGAGAGAGAGAGAGAGAGAGAGAGAGAGAGAAAGAGACAGAGACAGACACAGTGTGTAGGGTTTGTGTGTATGGGAAGGGGTGAGGGGGAGAGAGAGAGAGAGAGAGGAGAGAGAGAGAGAGAGAGAGAGAGAGAGAGAGAGAGAGAGAGACAATGAAAAGTTTAACTGTGACTGAGAAAGACTGAAAATTGTTTATTTGAAGTGATCTGCAAGATTTTACCTGTGGTTTTCATACGTTTTTGTACAAATTACATTATTGTATTGTTGTGATAGCACACAGAAACAAAAAGTTACAGAAACCATAAATCATAAGTTATTTAATTTAGGAAGTTTTATCAGTTTCTGTTGAAATGTTATCTGGCGCGCTGTTTTAGATGGTATCTTTATTTACTGCTTTTAAAAATGGCTTAGTGCAATGCTATTTTTTCCTATTTCACCATATAGTAATTCAAAATAACTGTGAAAATAATGACGCTCTAGGAATAAAAAAAAAAGAATAGCGACATTGAATTGTTGCTGTCGTGTGTTTTCTCCGTTCAGTGTTTGACGTTTCCCATGCATTTGTCATAATTCCATCGTCAGGACTCATAAATATAAATGACAGTTAGAAGTATCATTGGTACAAAATTGCGAGAGACAGGTCAAGCTTTTTTCGTACATGTCATAAAAGCACAGTTTCATTGAAAAGCATTGTATTTCAATTCTCTACATCGGATACATTTTACATTTTAACAAACTACAGATATACATACATAAAAATATATTCAGAAGAAGTTACTATTGCAATATTCTCCTCAAATTGTTGGAAATGGACATCGGTCCTAGTGGACTGACAGTTACCTTTCTCACCCTCTAGTTCCCTGGATAGCGGGTTCAAACTCTGCCAGGGTCGATAGATTTTTCAGTGCGTAAAATCTGACAAGGGAATTTTCAATCATTGCATGCCGAAAACCTACCCTAAAATTTCTTCCAGAGAAGCGTTGTGATGTACCAAGACCAACACAATGGAGTATTACTATGAATTTAATTAATGTTAACCCCCTACATAATTTACCTCTCTCAAATCCGGGTCAATGTTATTCTACCAACTCGTTCTTGGATTATCTACTGGGTGTTTTACCTTTGATTTTCCTATAAGAATTTTCCATGCACCTCTTTCATTCCCCATTTGTGCAACATGTGCATAAAGTAACTTTTTTGTTAATTACACTGAGCAAAAAAAATACACTTTTTTTTTTTGTCTCAGAAAGAACAATATGTGATTCTGATAGTATTTTTTCTCCTGAATTCAAATATGATATCGATTTTTCTCCATCACGCAAGGTTTCCAAGAGATAGGAATTTATAATTCCAAACACTTTAATATTTTCTACATTCGTAACTACACAACATTCGAACATTCGGACTCGCCTAGAAAGTAAGAAATGATGATTTTCTGCTATGTTTCGCCTGTGGAACATCCCTCTTGATGGTCTAACGATAATCGGCCAGCATATTAGAATTCCATTTGCCTTGATATCTCTTTTCCATAGCTGAAATCTCCTGATGAAAGTGTTCCCCGTGCTCATCGCTCAATGGACGAATGGACGAGAAAAGTTTATTAAAAAAATAATTATTTAAATCCATTAATTGAAATTGAAATAAAAAAAAACTGTGGGTGATGGAGAAATTCCGAATACACATTTGAAAACACGATAAAAACTGAATTAAGTACAACTATTGGAACTCATGAGACAAAAATCATGTTGACCAGTGTTATTTAAGTATATTCATAATTGTTTCCAAAACAAAACTGGTTTTCTAACGTTAATGTCCATCTGTATACATACGTTATTTATGATGATATTTCTTGCTTCATTTGAATTTCGATAGCATATCCAAGTTGAGTTGAGCTTATCTTTCTAATTATTGTGACTGGCTGTATTATGTAAAAGTTGGGAAACGAGAACATATTCAGATTTCACAACGAAAACTTAATTATAGAAGCAGAAGGATTCTCTCTCTTATCTGCATAGCTTCAGGTGCTGTTATTACTAGTATCTTCTTGCGAGCACTGAAATCTTCTTAACCTGAATTTACCTCCTGCCTTTTTCACAATATTAATTTAAAATTCTGTCTTTTGTTGGCTGCAACTAACATTTCTCATTGGCATGTATAAAGCTAAATAAGAAATTAAAGTAACTTATTTATTGTTTACATATTACAAAATAAAACACTATACTTTAGTTTTTCCTCACCTGCAACACAAATGTCAGGAAGCTTAGGGCCCATCAGTCCCCGAAAATCATCCGGCCATCATCATCATCCTTATCATTATTATCATCATCCTTCACCGATGTGGAAAGCAACGGGAAGCTACCACACCTATAATTCCCTAGTAAAGCTGCAAAGCATAGCATGAAAATGCAGTGAAAGACCTGCCCTCGGGCAGAATTACTATGGATCGATACTTTCGTGACCATTTATCTCTTCCTGTTGATAAAATTGCCTCTTCGTATTCGTATTGAGAGATATCTCCGCAAATTAACTTTCTGACAAGTATATAGATTCAATAATGTACGATCAAACTATAACAAACAATCATGTAACGGAAATCCAAAATCAGCAACAACAATACAGACCCCTGCAAACTTAAGGAATGTAATAAACGCGGTACCGAAAAGGGGACCCCGTGTTCCGGATAGCACGTTACGAACGGTGAACAACAACAATAACGCGAATGACCACGTCAAAATAATGGAATGGAACGTGGAAGGACTGAACTCTGTATTAACCGCGATGCCCATAATTACATTTCAAGAAAATGATATACTATTTTTCTCAGAAACTTTCAGCATGGAAGACACAGAAATATCCAACTTTTATGGAATTCACTCCCCAGCCAAAAAAGGAGATAAAGGTCGTCCCTCAGGGGGACTAAGCTGCTTTGTAAAATCGCATCTACAACCCCTCAACGGAATCATCTGTACCGAGAACACATTAACGATATCCACCAGAATAGTAAACATAATTGGTGCATACTTCGCGCCCAACACTGAACCCGAGAGCATCATAGATGACCTAGGAAGGGCTCTGGAGAACATAGACGACGGTAAACCAACCATTCTAATGGGAGACCTCAACTGTCGCGTAGATAAGTGGAACACAAAAACCCAAACGGTAATAGACTTCCTCCTAGACTATAGACTGCGACTCCTAAACCGAGAACAGGAATTTACCTATATAGCTCCAAACGGGAGGAGTACAATCGACCTGGTCTTCACAGATAGCCAGGGACAAGCCCAAGTCAAAATAGAGAAATATGCAATTAGAAAACACCTACCAGTAATAACTAAACTCCAGCTGAGTCACTAAGACAGCCAAGACCAACTGCAACCATAGAACAAAAAAATATCACGACATATCAACGAAGAAAAATGGCAAGCAAGCAAAGCAGAAATACCGGCAATAATAAGTATGATGAGACAGGGAAATCTTGACGGAGCAACAGCAGCCTTGACCGAGAACATCGCACAGGCCACCAATAAGGTAACCAGGGCCATACGCACGGCGAAGCCATGGTTCGACGAGGAATGTCACTTATCAAGGCAAAGAACTCTACAGCTCCTCCACGAAGCCAGAAAACCTGAAAACATCGCACTAACGGACTACGCAGAACAACGCCGGGAGTACAAACGCCTACTAAAAGAAAAGAAGACAGCCTATGATCTACACCTAGAACAAATCCTAATCGCCGAAACAGAAATTAAGCCATATAATATATTAAGGACTTCCAAGAATCGTCACCCAACTCCTCTCGTGAATCTGGAGCAATGGGAAACCCACTTCTGAAACCTACTAGGAGAGAAGGGCGAAACAGCAGTTGATCCAGCGCCGCACATGCATAATACAAGAACAGAACTCGACGACCCAATCACTCCTGACGATGTAGCCCGCTTCATAAGCAGTACAAAAAAGAACAAGGCTGCTGGTCCGGATGGGATATTCGCGGAACACCTGAAAACCTTGTCTCAAGATCTGGCAGTACCGCTAGCCCTCCTATACAACGAATGCCTCACGAACAGCACAATCCCACAGCAATGGAGAAAGACAATAATAGTGGTACTCCACAAAGGCAAAGGCAGGAAAGACGACCCAAACAGTTACAGGGGAATCGCTTTGGAGAACACAATGTTCAAACTATTCTCCAAAATCATACTAGAGCGCATCGAGCTAAGATTACGAGCAAACATCCCCACGAATCAATTCGGATTCACTCCAGGCAGATCGACTTTACATGCAGTACAAGAAATCCTAGTTGAGATAGAAAATAGCATGGCACAACCAAACACCCCCCTGTATGCAATATTCATAGATTATTCAAAAGCATTTGACAGCATTAACAGAAAGTTACTTTGCCACAAGCTGGAGAATGCACTGGGCAGGTCAAGTCGCGAACTGGAGACAATAAAATCGATTCTCAGCACCAACTATGTAGCAATCTACGATGGCATATCAATGTCAAAAGAAATTGCTCAAACACGAGGAGTCCTACAAGGAGACCCACTGAGCCCAGTCCTCTTTAACATTATGACGGCCGATATTGGACAAGCTATAAACGCAAGAAATACAAAGCTATTAATGTATGCCGATGACATGGCCATCCTTTCCAAGAGTCCTGAAGATCTGCAGGAGGCCATGAAGAATATCAGAAAATGGGCGTCAGAAAATTCAATGAATGAAATAAATAGCTCCAAAACAAAAGCAATGAAGTTCAGAAGAGGAGGCAGATTATCAAAAAATGACCACTTTATGTGCGGCGACTCTGCCCTAGAAATAGTCCCCAACTTTAAGTACCTGGGAGTGACGCTGCAGACCACTGGAACCACGTTCACCATGCATATACAAGACAGGACCACAGCGGCAATAAATTCGATGTTCGACATCCCCAAGCTTGAGAGACTGTCCCTGCCAACGGCGATGGCACTGTTCCAACTCAAGGTAGCACCAGCGGCCACATACGGTATTAAGATAATTTGGATTCACCTAACAGCGAAAAACCTGAAGAAATTGGAGAATGTCAAAGCCAGATATCTCAAGAGGGCCTTGTCACTCTCAAAGTACACAAGAAACAGCTCGCCTACAGAATAGCACATGAATCCTACTTCATTGAGGACATCAAGCTTCGCTTCAATCTACCAGAAACCCAGGTATATAAAGACGCCATCAAAGAGAGACAAAACAAAGCCAATGCAATACCGATGGAAATAATGGACACAGAAATAATGAAAACCGACGTGTGGAAAGGACCGAACTTCCAACTTCGCCACCTATACACACGCTTCGCCGCGCATGGTTTCCACTGGAAAATATGTCAGAATCCGTCATACCACAACCCGAAGGAGGACTGCAGATGTAAGCTTTGCGACGAGCCATGCTCCAGGTACCACCTAATGAAATGCCAAAGCAGAACTCAGCCTCTCACCAAAATTACAAAAGACTGGTGAAAACTCTAAATGTACACATTGTGTTTAATAAAATTTTAATAATGCACGATCGATAAGGTACAGCAAGAAAAGCCAAAAGAAAACAACTTCAAAAATTACAAAAAAAAAAGTTAGTTCTGTTGCTCTAAAAAATATTAAATGTTGTATAATAAATCTGTATTATTGTTAATAGTTATTTCTTATACAAATATATATTATTGGTTGTTCCCAAGCCCAAAGAGATATAACAGTAAAGATATATTATTTATAACTATACAGCCGGCTTATAAATTGCCCGGAAGTAAGATCGGAATACATAACTTCACATTTGGTAAATATTAAACATTATACTTATTTTTAGCTTCTGATGTTGTATTATTCGCTAGTCACTCCAAATCCAATGCGAGGTTGAGTTTTTTATTACACAAAATCACTCACGACTTTGTGATTTTTTCAAGAAAGCACAACCTATTGTTAGATTACTGTTGATAATTCTGCTAAAAATCAGTAATAAAACTGAGATGCATATCGCCCAATCAAAATCACAAATACGGTAAAAGCAATAAAATCAAGAGAAAATGCATCACCGAATTAATCACGACAGGTGTTTCGCTTTTAAACAGAGCATAATCAGGGTTGTCTCGTCGAACGCAAGTATACATTTATTTATTTATTTATAAACAGAGATTTCGCATCATACATAGAAGTCTGCGTTAAACGTTATTCTGATGCCATTATGCTGACATCGAATCAACCTATCCGAGCGAGCAGGTGTGGCTATTTCTGCTCAAATAACGCGTTGAATAACGTGTGTTATTAATATATATATGATATGAAAAGAAAAAAAGAATGCTTGAGTCGGGATTTGAACTCGAGTCTCTAAAGTCTGTACCTTTAGCGCTCTAACCAACTGAGCTACCCAAGAATTGCAATACAAGCATACAATTTTCTTATACATGTAGTATTCTCAATTCACACAAGAGGTAGCGGAAATTTGTTCCAACTGCCATCTCGCGGCTAAAATAACAGTTAAGCAAATTTTTTAAAGAGAATATTTACTTTATAGCAGTAACGCTTTTATATATAGATATTATAAATATATTTTTACATTTGGCAATTAAGGCAAATATGATATGAAAAGAAAAAAGAATGCTTGAGTCGGGATTTATATATATATGGTATGATAAGAAAAATAAATGCCTGGACGGGATTCGAACCCGGAACTCTTGAGTCTGTACCTCAGCGTGTTATCCATTACACCACCAGGCGAATCCAATTCAAACACTTTATTTTTTATATATATATATATATATATATATATATATATATGTATTATATTCTCCATTATTACTAGATGTCGCGAGAACTCGGTCTTCACTGCAATCTAGTAGCTGACTATAACAAGTAAGCAAATTAAAGAGAATATTTTTACTTTATAGCAGTGACGCTTTATCGATGTTATAATTATAACATCATACATAATATATATATATAATATATATATATATACACACACTTATGGCTGCCAGATTACGTTAGGCCCTATATGTCTTCTTAGGGAACTATTATCAATTAATTCGTATGAAGACAGCAGTAGATGGAATAATATTCAAAATAAAGTCTGCGACGGAACCGAAAAGGATTTCTGCCTTCGAAAATTGAAAAACCATATGCATCAACTCATTCAATTGTGGAAGAAAAGAAGACAAAGTTAATCTGAGAGAGTACGTAATATTTTTCTTTGAAATTTAATAAAATATGAACAGAAGAAAGTTTAGTGAATTTGATTAGGCCTACTACCACAAAACACCAGGCATTTTCATAGCCTCGTTTTTTTAAATATACCGATAGAATGTGTGGAACAAAATCAAGGGCAAGTAGAGCAAACATTTGCGAATGCATCCGAAGAATAAAGCATGGCTCATGTAGTGCGAAAACTGTTTTGGATTTATCGCGTTAATTCTGTCATTGACACGTCATTTATGCATGTAACGTTTAATGTTTAACAGAGAAGAGATGTGCGACAATTCTTACTAGAAATACTTAGGGGTTAACGTAACTCGTCATCTGAGTGTAATAAGTGAAGTAAAAGACCAGGTATCTAAAGCCTCCAGGACATCGGTTACTTAAAATGTTATATGAAAGTATAAGTTGTCTAAAAATTGAAAATAAAACATAAATTTATAGAATCATAGTAATACCAGTGATGGCGTACGATGTTGGAACTCAGACAGAGACAAAAAGAGAGGCAATAAATTATAAATGCAGTAGACATAAATACTCTACGAGCCATAGTAGGCAAAACCAAATTAGATAGAATGAGAAACGAAGGTGCAAGAACACAATGCAATATATTGGATATAATAAAATAGAAAAAAGCTTTCGTATAGATAGAGCCAATAATAAAAGGTTAATTAGAAAGTTCAAAATGTATGTCTAAAAGGGAAATGAGATGTCGACAGACTGAAGTAAAACAATGGAGATGACTGTCATCTTGTAATGAATAATATATTGTATGATGAAAAAAAGGCAATGAGTCTAGTAAAAAGAATTACATTTATTTATATAAAACAATTATAGAGATTATGAAAGTAGATAAAAAGTATTTTGGAGGTACTAGAAGAACGGAGACTGAGATAATTTGTGTACTGTATGTTAAAAGGATAGGAACTTCTTTCTGAATGTTCTTTCCACTATTTCTTGTTATTAGATATATTTTCTTTTATGGAGTAGATCTGCAGTTCTTCAAAAATATCATAGTTTCTTATCTGGTCCATTCTATTGCACCCTTTGCTCTTCTTAAAAATTCATCTCGGCTGCTTGGATTTTACCTTCTTGTTTGGTAGTGATAATACAACATTCGCTCCTGTATAAAAGGATGTGGACTGTCATTGTTTTATACAGTTTTAAAATAGTTATGATCTAAAACACGGTCACAGTGGTCACATTCGGTTGATTACTGGACGTGTGTCAAATGTTTGTTTTCACTTGAAAGATGGAGTTATGCCACGTGACAACATTTCTAACAATAGCTATTGTTTTAATGTCAATTTTTGAAACTATAGATCTTTGTACCACATAATAAAATTACTGTTTTTTTTACAATTCACATATCAAAAATAACTTGATGCTGACGCATAAGCTCTCTTATTGCATTTTGTTTATTTCTGACATGGTTCCAAATTGTTGCGTTCTTGTGGTACAAGGCCGAAAAACATTTAGTCATTTAGGAATTTGTGTCCAGCAATATTTTAATTTAATTAAGCAATTTACATGAATTACTAATTGAGACGACGCTGGCATGCAATAAGACGTATATTTGGACTCATGAACCAATTTAATTCCTAGTTCGACAAAATACTGTGCTTCCAAGCTTTTGATGGTTTTAATTTCAGTATTGATGTAATTGGAAGAATACCAAATGCTGTTGAACAAACTTTTATGTAGTTGGAAAATGCTGCACAAAATATCGCATTGAAAATAAATGAGAATAAGTAGAAATAATAAATAAACTTAGCAACATTAATTATTTAAAAGTAGATAGTCTAAGTATACCTGAGAAAAGGTTAAATAATTTAAGTACCTAGACACAATTATTGCTGAAGAAAATAAGATTGATGCAGATATTGATAAAATCTTAATTCTAGGTAATAAATTATATTTTGGATTTTAAAACAATTGAGCTCTCCATATCTCATTCTTCAAACAAAAACAAAAAAAAATACATATAAACACTTCCGAAATCTATAATACTTACGGTAGCAAGACCTGGGTACTGAGCAATATTCAACAGTCTGAAAGCATTGGAAAGTAAAATCTTAAGAAGAGTTTTTGGACCGGACTGTGAAAATAGCATTTGGTGAATCAAATAACGACGAACTGTATAGAATGTATAATAATAAAAATATTAATAATAGTAATAAAAGCACTAATAATAATATAGTAGAAATAATGATGACAATAGTAATAATAATACTTTATTTAAGCTCGCAGAGTTAAGACCATAAGTCCTTCTCTTAAACTCAGTCAGCGAATAACAAAATCATACAAAAACTAAATACTTAGCTAACACTGACTAAAAATATGGAATACAAATAAAAGAAAAGTAAGGAAAGCTTCCTAGATGTACTCTTATAGGTATACACAAAATGCTGAATACAGTTTGTTATGCAGGTAATATTTTCATTGTATGGAACTTCAGATATCAGATAATTTATACTTAAATAATAATAGTTTTTTATAGTCGCTGACGTGACTGGAAAATGAGTTTCATGCTCTAGTCATACATATTGCATAATATTTAGTGTGTTAACGTAGCAACAGTGATTGAATCAAATTGATTAAAGTTTCAAGAATAATATGGAAGGTCACCTATGTACAAAGAAAAGGAATCAGATCCAGGCTGTAAATTAAACTTAAATAAAATGTATGGCAAGCGGAGAGTCGGAAATGCTGCCATTAGATGGATGAATATTGTGGAACAAGATCTCAGAGTAACAGGAGTGAATGAACGGAGGAAGAAGACAAAGACATAGGAGGATGCAGACTACTGTTGGAGCGATCAAAGCTTGCTACAAGGTATAGCACTTATAGTCATGATGATGGTTACTTATAAAAAATTATGGGGCATTTACAAAAGTAAATAGTATGTTTAATTGAATTGCTTACTTCTTGAACACATTGTTTTGACTTGCTCTTTTGTTTAATATTATTGATTACTTCGTATTGACAAAGGAATGCTTTTGTTTTTAACGATTTCCGAAGGAATTGAAGTTGTGTTCTCATGAAAATATTTTTAAAAAGAAAATTACAACATTAACCGATACTACTGACATATTAGTAGACACCGAAAATGGCTGTCCAGTATATACATATATATATACTTACTCACTGGCACTATCGAACCCGTAGGTCCATGGCCGGGCGGCACAAGCTCTCCATACATCCCTATCCTGAGATAACGTTTTCAATCACTCAATCATAGCTTATATAATATACTTCCCTCAAATCATAGTTAGTATTATTCTCCCACATCATTCTTGGTCTACCAACTGGGCGTCTTCCTTCTCGCTTTCCCACAAGAAGCTTCCATGCACGTCTTTCATTCCCCATACGCGCAACATGTCCTGCCCATCGCAGTCTACGAGACTTAATTGTTATTATATCTGGCTTCCTATAAAGACCATGTAGTTCATTGTTTAGTAGTCTTCTCCATTCACCTGTGTTATATAATATATATATATATATATGTATGTATGTTGCACCCAAAACAATATAACAGTTGTGAATAATAGCTAGAAATATTATGTAGGTCTAGAAGTAAACCGAATTTCACTTGATAATTATTCATAATGACTAATGATTATACGCAATCAGACTCAATCCCTGATTGTGCATATATGACCAGCCTCATGGGCTAGTGGTCAGCGTTCCTTACTACTGTTCATAAGGTCCCGGGTTCGATTTCCGGTCAAAGCATGGGTATTTTTCCTTAAAGTGTTGCCCATGGTCTGGAATTTAGGTTAAGAACTCTCCTGGCACTTCACTATCATTTATCACCCATCATACCATCGGGGTAACGTAACTCCGTCTTCCAGATGCCCCAACTTAATAAATGGATTACAATTCTGCTAATGCCAGGGGAGAAAGCCAGAAATGTCATAAAACATAATCTGGTGGCATTAGGCAAAAAATCTGTGATATATACATATATATATATATATATATATACTACATTTCGATGTTGCAATTAAATTTTGGACATTGAGCAATGCAACCTTAAAGTGACATGATAAGAAAAATAAATGTTTGGAAAAGATAATTGGTAGCATAATTGGTAGCGCACTAGAGTACCAATCCAGAGGTCCGGGTTCAAATCCCGTCCAAGCGCTTATTCTTCTTATGTCACATATATACGGTATATGATATATTATGTATTAATTTAAAAAAATAAAACTTAATTTAGTTTGATTTGATTTTCCTATTTAGTAAGATACAATTCAGTGACAGCTGTACCTTCTTCAGACATGATATATATATTTGTGTGTGTGTGTGTGTGTGTGTGTGTGCGCGCGCGCGCGTGTGTGCGTGCGCGTCAACGCTCTAGGGGCCGTATTTGTTTCATGACCGTACTCTACATTAGCAATAGTAAGGTCAAGTTCATTAATCAGCAATATCGGACCATTAGTACTAGGTATTTCCCTGAAGCGAAAGTTTAAAAATCTTTCTACCGGCCGCAATGTTCAATGTTTTTCTCATAGGAACTCAGTACACGCGCTGAAGTATAACGAGAAAGGCATTTTCCGAAAATCAACGAAATCCTATCATTAGGAGCGAGGATCTATGTGATCGCCGATATTTAAATTTGATTCCATTGATCGCCGAATTTGTTTCTTTTCTCGCAATGTAACTAGTGTATAAGATTTAATTAAAAAAAGAAAGATAACTCGGTAAACTAGCGAAATTGGACCATAAATTTGACTTGTTGAGGAATTCGCTTACTTTGTGCAGTTCCTGCGTCATTCACTTTTATATCCATCCATAGTAATTCTGCCCGAAGGCAGGTCCTTCACTACAATCATAGCATTTTCATGCTATGCTTGCAGATTTACTAGGGTATTGTAGGTGTGGTAACTTCCAGTTGCTTTCCACACCGGTGATGATAATGATGATGATGGCCATATGATTTCGGGGACCATTCGGGCCTTAAAGTTTTCTTGACATTTGTCTTACAGGTGAGGAAAAACCCCGATAAAAACCTTACCCAGAAATATTGCCCCGACCGGGGACCGAACCCGGGCCCACTGCGTGACAAGGCAGCACGCTACCTCGAGACCACAGCGGTGGACATCACTTTTATATAATATTATCTTTAAAAGGCAGAGTAAAGTAATATTTCTTAATTTATGCCGGCAGATATGTATATTCTTAACTTTATGAGCGTGTCTTCCGGGTTTCTGGGCAACCAAGAATAGAGAGTTTTCGCACATATTTCCTGTTAAACGTTACAATCCTGAAATGATTATGTGTCAATGGCGGAGTTAAGAGTTAATGCGAGACTCAAAAGAGTTTCGGGCCACGTAAGCCATGCTTTATTATTAGGATGCATTCGTAAATGTTCGCTCTACTTTGCCTCCATTTTGTTCCACAGTTATAACAATATACTTGAAAAATGAGGTAATGAAAACCTTTGATCTTTTGTGTGAGTAGAGCTAATCATGTTTCACTAAACTTTCATCTGTTCATATTTTATTATTTGTAAAGAAAATTATAATACTTAATTCCTCAGATTAGATTTGTCTCCTTTTTTTCTTTTTTTTTTCTTTTCATAATTGAACGATAAGTTGCACATGGTGTTTTAGTGAGCGTAACGAATCATTTCTCGTTCTTTCGCAGAATATATTTTGAAATATCGTTCTATCCACTGTTGTCTTCATTTACTTGATAAGACTTCCCTATGAAGACATATCATCGGCAGTTGTAAATCGTAATCAGCTACTAATAATTACTTTTTTTTTTAAACAACGCACTCGCGTTATTCGCCGAGTTATTTGAGCACAAACCTGCTCGGCTCGAACAAGCGCTCCGTTATTCAGGTTGTAAAACATGTTTGCTTCTGATTGGATGTCAGCATAATGTCAGAATAACGTATTAATCCAGACTTTCCAGTGGGGTGCGGGAACTCAAATACAAATATAAGGAGTAAAATTGTAATTGTATTATAAAAAGTATAATTATTGTGACTGCGATGGGCAGGACATGTTGCACGTATGGGGAATGAAAGCTTGCATGGAAGCTTCTTGTAGGAAAGCCAGAGGTAAAACGCCCAGTTGGTAGACCAAGAATGAGGTGGGAGAATAACATTAACTATGATTTGAGGGAAGTAGATTATACAGAGAATGATCGGAAAGCATTAGCTCAGGATAGGGATGTGTGGAGAGCTTATGTCCGCGCGGCCATGAACCTACGGGTTCGATAGTGTCAGTGAGTAAGTAAGTATAATTATTGTGTACTATTTAAAGTCAATTTATGTTTTATTAAATATCCTCAACTCGTATTCAGCTCAGGATCGGATGGAGGGATGAGACGAGATGAAGCCGTTATATCTTAGAGGTCTGTGAACGACAAGGTTGCCGGTCGACTACGACTGACGCACAATCACAGGGACGGATGAACGAAATGGAAAGAAATGGTTGAGGAGAGTATGGAGAAAAGATGATATGAAATTTAGGCATGGGAAAACGGGAGAAATCCCTATAAAAACCTGCCCAACTTCCGTTTCATCCATCACGAAACCCACGTGGAGTGAGCGAGACTCGGTCTGTAGTTGAGATTAATGCATTTAAATAGTATTGCAAAAATTTATTTCATTGATATCATAAATATTTTTGGGATTCGGATTAGTTTACATTATAGCATAGGTTTTCAGGGCCAATTATACTACTCTAATTTCTGTTTGTAATAATAATAATAACGCTTTATTTTAGTTGGCAGAGTTACGGCCATAAGGCCTTCTCTATCACTCGACTAGCGAATAGTAAAGCTATACAAGAATTGCATACTTATTGCAATTTTAAGATATTATTAAAATACAGACTAAACCAAAAACAATGGCGTGTGATCTAACACTAGCTCATACTAACAAAAACATGGAATATAATAAAATTAAAATAATATAAAATAAATTAAAGTAAGTTAAGCTTCTTAGATGATTATTTACAGAATGCTGAATATAGTTGTTATGCAGTTGAATGTTTTCATTTTGTCGAACTTAAGATATCAGTTAATTTGTATTTAAATAATGATAGTGATTGACAGTCCCTGACATGACTGGGAAGTGAGTTCCATGTTCTAGTCATAGATATTGTGTAAGATTCAGGGTACAGACATGTCCTGTGCTGTGGTATCAAATGTAAAGAAGAGTCTTGTAATCTTGTTGCTAAATTGTGATGAGCCGATAAATTTTGAAAACTCGTTGATAAATAACTAAGGATTTGTAATAGTAAAGCATGTGAATGTAAATTTCTTCTGTCTTTCATGCGTAGTAATTGTTGTTCTTACTTTTGAAAATTTTCTTCATTTGCTGTTATATATTCATTCGCATTTTTCTTCTTCTTCTCTTTCTGGTTTAGGCATTAGTTGCCTATTCCGTCTTCACTAATAGATCAAAGACCATCTCTTCCGAGGACGCCCGACATCTCTTCTTCCTCTCGGAAAATAATGTAAGATTTAATTTGGTAGTCTACTTTTTCCATTCTTTCTACATGTTCTTTCCACTGAATCTTGTTGTTAAATATATTTTCTCTTATGGAGCAGATTGCAGTTCTTCACGGATATCCTCGTTCTTTTATCTGGTCCATTGTAGTACAGCCTTATACCTTCTTAAAAATTTCATCTCGGCTGCTTGGATTTTACTTTCTTGTTTGGTAGTGATAATCCAGGATTCACTCCCATACAAAAGGACACGGATTGCCATTGTTTTATAAAAATTTAATTTTGTTTATGGGTCCATTCCCATTTAATACTGTATTTCTACGTGTGGCCATATATTTAGATTTATTAATACTGCTGTTAGTCCCCATTTGTTATTGTTACTTAATAGAATATATTGGTTTTTAGTATGATTTCTCATTATCACCTAATAATACACATTATATGCGTTTTACTTTGTTACAACGTGTAACTGTGTCTATGAAAATAAGTAAACGTAAAGCACCTTGCTCTGTAAATGTTGTTGTAATGTTATTTTTGTTTTAACTTACCGTACGTTTGAATTCTGTGTCCGCAGAGAACATAATAAATCAACCTCTAGCTGCTGGGTTTAAACTCCATATTCAATAAACATACTGTTCAGGGTAGTGGAATCTAACGTCAGGCTTCAAAAAGCCTTGAACTTTGGCTTCAATTTTGGTCCATGCTTCAACAACCACCACACCTTGCTCCATAGTAATAATGTTGTTTTATATTGTATGTCGCGTATAAAAAAAAGTCAATACAACCTTAATGGCAAATCGATATGGCTATTTTTAGTACAAAGAATTCCCTCACATATTTGTAACGTACGAGAAACACGTGGTTATTGAAATTAGAAGTAAATAATAATTTAAATCCCATTACGAATATCAATGTCATATTGAAATTACTCCATCGTTGAAATGCGTCTCTTTAAAAAACTATAATGAATGATTATTTAGCGGCAGTTGCGCCACTGCCAATCGTAATCGTTCGCACTGTTGTCAAACTTGTCCTTATCTCTCTAGTTTAAGACTGAAGGTCAAACAAATCAATTACAAGCATATATATTTTAAGTTGATTTTAATGTTATGAATGTAAAAGTTATAAATATATAATAAAGAACAAATAAATATTTATATTTTCAAATAAATTTTAATTTTACAACTAATTTTTCATCCTTCGCTATACGAGCCTATTATCATATTCAAGACTCAGTGTCCAACACTTCACCTTGTAAGCCGTAACTCATTCCGATGTTCTGTTTTTTAAGTTTGTTGCTTCAGACGTGGCCTTTATTTTTTAATCAACTATTATACCTCTTCCGAGCTAAGTTGCAGTTGTAATGTAAACAAACCAGATGAATGGACTGCATTTTCAATGGTCGAATAACTATTTTACCTGTAAGCTTGTAGGAAAACTTAGTTCGCTTTCTAACACTCGAAATAAATAAAACTAAAATAATGTATCTATCTTCGGGTTTTACAGCTGCTGTCGTCTTCCCGTGCCAAACCGCCAAAGCCTACGATCTTGGGCATCTTCAATGTTTAGCCCTCTTGCTTGTATTAGTGTCTTCATGTTTTCCTTCCATGTCAACGTTGGTCTCCCTCTTTTCTTTTATCTGGTCGGTTGCTATTGATATAGTTGCTTCGGCCATCGCTCAGCTTCCATTCTTGAAAATTAAAATAAAATTAAAATAGTACCATACGTATTATCCAACACATGTCTTTATAAGTTATACGAGACAATATTAAAATATTTAATTACAATTTGATAACAAATTTACTGTTTAATTCTTACAGATTTCAATTGTTTCAAATGGTTGCTTCTCCTATACAATTTTTAAGCAGACTATCAAAAATGAAAACTATTGAAAAGCGGAGAGAAACATTTTTAAAAATATTTTCATAACAGTTTATGTGAAAAATTGAGGATGTGGTAAAAGTAACAGTAGAATTTACAGGTGAGTTAATATTGAGCATATATTCTGCTCGTAAGCCTAATTAAAATTTAAAATGAAGGATATAGGTGTATATCAATATCATGGAAAAAGCGTAAACATGTGATTAGGTAATAATAATAATAATAATAATAATAATAATAATAGTAATAATAATAGTAATAATAATAATAGTAATAATAATATTATTAATATTAATAATGCTTTATTTTAGCTGGCAGAATTAAGGCCGTAAGGCCTTCTCTTCCACTCAACCAGCGAATAGTAGAATTATACAAAAATTTCATACTTATTACAATTTTAAGATATTATTAAAATACAGACTAAATAAAATACATGATGATGTGATCTAGTACTGGCTAATACTAACAAACACATGAAATATAATAACATTAAAATGATATAAAATAAAGTAAGTAGCTTCCTAGATGATTGTTTATAGAATGCAGCATATAGTTGTTATGCAGTTAATGTTTTCATTGTGTCGAACTTAAGATATCAGTTAATTTGTATTTAAATAATGATAGTGATTGATAGTCCCTGACATGACTGGAAGTGAGTTCCATGCTCTAGTTATTGATATTGTGTAAGATTCAGAGTATAGACATGACCTGTGCTGTGGTATCAAAAGTAAAAAAGAGTCTTGTGATCTTGTTCCTAAATTGTGATGAGCCGATAAATTTTGAAAACGTGTTGTTAAATAACTTGGTAAATATGTGTGCAGAATTTTTAATAGTAAGGTAAGTGAATGTCCCTCCATGGTATCTTTACCTTGTCGTGGTGGAGTGGCTTGTGTGCTTAAATGATCCTGAGAGCTATGCCGGCGGTAGCATTGCTGCCGATAGGGCTACCTATGCCAGACTGGTCGAAGTGATAAGCCAGACGAAAGAAGTGCCTTGGTCGAAAGAGTGACGATCTTTCACCGTAAAAATACAACCGTCAAGAAATGCGGACATGGATTCAACTGGGGTAAAATTTTCCGGAGGTCAAATAGTCCCCCATTCGGATCTCCGGGCGAGTACTACTTCAGGGAACCCATGCCAAAGTCTCAAACACAGGGACATGTTCCTAGGAACATGGAATGTTAGGACTTTATACAATAGCGGGGCACTAGAGATATTAACGCGGGAGCTAGATAAATCGCCCTTGGATATAGTCGCTTTACAGGAAGTTAGGTGGCCAGGAGAAGGTAGTCAGGAAACAGGAAGCTTTGCATTATGCTACGGGGGTGCAGAAAGACCTGCATTTGTAACGGTTTTT
Source organism: Diploptera punctata (assembly GCA_030220185.1). Classification (NCBI taxonomy): domain Eukaryota; kingdom Metazoa; phylum Arthropoda; class Insecta; order Blattodea; family Blaberidae; genus Diploptera; species Diploptera punctata. Next base: position 646,686 of record JASPKZ010008882.1, read on the forward strand.
TTAAGTCAGAAGGAGGATCCTATCCGCTATCCGAGATATTAAGTTTGTTAGTGATAGGGTCTCATACATAATTCTAAAAGGTAAACAACATGATTTTATAATTGTACGTGTACATGCCCCCACAGAAGATAAAGATGACAAGATCAAGGATGAGTTCTATGAAGAATTAGAATGCTTATTTGATAGCCTTTCACGATATCATATGAAAATTGTCTTAGGAGATTTTAATGCAAAAATGGGGCGGGAAGATATATTCAAACCAACAATAGACAAATTCAGTCTTCATGAGGATAGTAACGACAACGGGGTTAGATTAGTCACCTTTGCCACATCAAAGAATCTCATTGTTAAGAGCACAACATTTCAGCATAAGGATATTCATAAATACACCTGGACGTCCCCAGATGGAGAAACTCGGAACCAGATAGATAATGTATTAGTGGATAAACGCTGGCACAGTAGAATCATCGATGTTAAATCAGTTAGAGGGAGAGACTGCAATTCGGATCATCATCTGGTCAGAGTGAAAATCAGACAACGGCTATTGCTTATGAGAGGAACAAACGCTAAAGATGATTCTTGTAAAATTTGAATTAAAAAACTTGAAAAATGATGAAATGCAGCAAGAATACCAAATATAAATTGCTAATAGATTTGAAGTACTGGAATCTTCCGATGACAATGTGGCAAACGAAGAAGAAACTGATATAAATAAACAATGGGAGGCTATAAGAGATACTATTAAATTGTCAGAATCAAAAAGCATTGGTTGTTTAAAAAAGAGGCAAAACAAGAAATGGTTTGATGAGGAATGTGCCGACATTGGTAAAGAAAAGAAAGCTAGCAAAAATGAAATGGTTACACGAGCCAAATGAGGTAAATTTAGAGCAATTAGGTAGTATTAGACGGGAAACCACCAAGCTACTAAAGAGTGAAAAGAGGGAATATTTGAGAGAGAAGATGAATAATCTTGAAATGAACGCAAAAAATAGGAACATTAGATAATTATATCAGGGAATTAGTATACAGAAGAAAGGGTTTCAGACTAGAACAAACATAATTCGGAATGAAAATGGGGATATGATTGCAGATTCCAAGAGTATATTAAATAGATGGAAAAGTTACTTTAATCAGCTATTAAATGGGTATATACAGAACAGGACACTGAGGAGGATATTTTACAGACAGCAGAAATGCTAGTCGCAGAGCCAAGTGCATTAGAGGTTGAAATGGCGATTGAAAAATTGAAGATGTATAAAACATCAGGTTCAGATGAGATCCCAGCAGAACTGATAAAATCAGGGGGAGAAAAATTGATGGACAAGATACGCTGGTTGCTTAGTATGATTTGGGAAAAAGAAGCTCTTCCAGATGAATGGAAGGAATCAATTATCGTACCAATTTATAAGAAAGGAGATAAAACTGATTGCAACAACTACAGGGGCATCTCATTACTTTCAACTTCGTACAAAATTCTAACAAATATATTAGTAAGCAGACTTACTCCCTATATTGATGACATTCTAGGAGATCATCAATGTGCATTTAGAAGAAACAGGTCTACAACAGATCAGATTTTTAGTATAAGACAGATTTTAGAAAATAAATGGGAATATAATGGTACTGTACATCAACTATATGTAGACTTCAAAAAAGCATATGATTCAATTAAGAGGGAGAAGTTATATAGTATCCTGCTGGAGTTCGGAATTCCTAAAAAGTTAGTTAGACTTATACGAATGTGTCTAAATGGCACAAAGAGTAGGGTGCGTGTAGGCAAACAGTTTTCGGACACTTTTGAAATCCAGAATGGGTTGAAGCAAGGAGATGCACTATCTCCTCTACTATTTAATTTTGTACTAGAGCATGCCATTAAATCTTTAGAGAATGAGGAAGGCTTACAACTGAATGGTATTAATAAGCTGTTAGTTTATGCTGACTATTTAACTCATGCCCCAAATGGGAGTCAATGACCAATCACGTTTCAATGATTTCTGTATTACAACCAATCAGAGACGTGTTTCACGAAATAATTATCAACGTTAGGATTATCATATATTAAGCAAAGCTCCTCCTTTTTAATATTCTGAACAGGTCTGACCGTTATTTTGCAGTGACTGAGCCTATAACAAATACGGCTACCAGATTGTATATAATAGTGCTTACATGTCAACATTTGTAGCAATTGATTATACCACCAAAAAAAGAAACCACTGTTTGCACTTTCTTAAATGTATACGACATCAAAAATGAATTAATATACAGATTGATGTGTTTCATTTTTTCTCCACTAGAGAGCATTCTTACAATATTGCGTTCCTTTGGCAATAAATAGTATGATCTGGTTGCAGTGATAAACAAAAGAAGCAGTAGAAGCGTAGGCTACCTATCGTTTCTCATTAGTTTTCAAACATCACCGTTTACTTTAAATATAAAAATATTTTTAAATAACTGTAGTTAAATAATGATTTGTGAGTAAACAGCTTTATTTTATTCGTTAAATAGTCCTAACAAATGCCACTCTTGATTTCCAAATTCTCTAGATAAATTCACTCCTCACTTCGTGAGTCGTGAATTTATCGATAATTTGGAAATCACTCGTGGCATTACTTATGATGATGTAGTACTATTGGCCGATAGCGAGGAGATACTAAAGGCCAACACGCACACACTATTGAGTAACACTAAGAAATTAGGACTGGAAGTAAATATCAGTAAAACTAAATATATGGTCACACGTAGAAATACATTATATAATGGAAATGGACAGCTAATGACAAATGAGGGAAATTTTGAGGAAGTGGCTGAATTCAAATACCTAGGAACAATAATCACAAATAGGAATGAGATGCACAAAAGAAATTAAACATAGGCTCAATTCTGGAAATGCATGCTATTATGCATTGCAGAGACTCTTGATGTCCCAACTCCTTTCAAAAAACGTTAAACTGAAAATATATAAAACTATTATTCTACCAGTTATATTATATGGGTGCGAAACATGGACTCTTACTTTAAGGGAGGAAAGGAGATTACGAGTATTTGAGAATAAAGTTCTTAGGAAAATTTTTGGACCAAAGAGAGATGAACAGACAGGTGAATGGAGAAGACTACATAACAATGAACTACATGGTCTTTATAGGAAGCCAGATATAATAAGAACAGTTAAGTCCCGTAGACTGCGATGGGCAGGACATGTTGCACGTATGGGGAATGAAAGACGTGCATGGAAACTTCTTGTAGGAAAGCCAGAAGGAAAACGCCCAGTTGGTAGACCAAGAATGAGGTGGGAGAACAATATTAACTATGATTTGAGGGAAGTAGATTATACAGGGAATGATTGGAAAGCATTAGCTCAGGATAGGGATGTATGGAGAGCTTATGTCCGTGCGGCCATGAACCTACTGGTTCGATAGTGTCAGTGAGTAAGTAAGTAAGTAAGTAAGGTAAGTGAATGTAAAGTTCTTCTGTCATTTAGGCGTAGCCATGTTAAGGCCTGAAATTAAGGAGGCATGTGGTCATAACGATGGCGATTGAATATAAATCGAATGCACGTATTTTGAGCACGCTGTAGTCTGTCAGATAGATCAGTTGTCAGATTAGTCAGTAATATGTCGCAGTAGTCGAAGTGTGGTATTATAAGAGTCTGTACAAATATTTGTTTTAATTTTGTAGGAAGGAAGTTTTTAAAACTATTTAGGGAGCGAAGAATTGAGAACACTTTCTTGCAGGTTTTATTCACCTGGATTTTCCAGTCTAGGTGTAGGTCCATGTAGATACTCTGATTTTTTACTACTGAGCTGTAGGAGGTGTTTTTGCCATTAACCGAATGGTGGGCCCATATATAATTTCTCATAAATAAATTTGAAATAGAAATTACTATTGGTACCATCGTATCTTGTATTCAATCTTATTTTCCGTAACGATATAACCTAAGAAAAAATGTTTATATCATTGACACTTACCTAGACAATTCACTAATATGGCTGGTAGAAGTAGTACCACGGTTCCCCTAATAGACGGAGTCGGCGGAGTAATACCTTATGCAAGTTTGTTTACAGTACAACTGGAACTTAGTTCGGATATAATAATGGAAAATGCCATATCATTACAAATACAATTCATTCGCCATCACTAGTATACGGTACACGTATGTTAAATGTGTTGCAGATTCCTGTAAATGGGAATTTTTTCCTCGATCTAGTAAAAATCACTTACCATCATTATATCCCAATCTAATATATAATAAATGTGAAATTATTGTATTGTCACAGGTCCTCTACAAGTATACAAAGTTTCAAGTCGATTCAATGATTTTAAGTGGGTGAAAATCGCGTTGAAAGATTCCGTTACATAGATAGATAGATAGATACAGGTCAAGCTAATATAAAGCGTGTAAAAATGAATGTTTGTGGTTTGTTTGTTTGTTCGTACTTTTTGAGCTGCTATACCGTTGATCCGATTGTGATGGGGCTTTTTGAAAAATGTTCAGGAGATTCCCGGGATGAACATAGGCTATAAGAGAGTTGTAATACTCAACTCCTAACCCTTAAAAATCGCCCTTTGAAGTGGAAAATGTGAAAAAGTAGCTTTTTGGATGCTTAAATGGCTTACGCTGCCTAAACTATAACAAATATACCAAATTAATGTACACAGAATTGAATATGTCAATAAACTCTACAAAAAAGTCCGCGACAGCATATGTTTAACTTTTACGGATAACTTGCAATAACCATTTTTGTCTTTCATTGATGCCAAGAAAACGGGGTAAGTAGATTGCCGGACAAGCGTGCACTGCCACACCACCGTTCATCCGGTTGTGATGGGACTTTTTGCAAAATCTTCAGGATTTTCCCGGGAAGGTTATATGCTACAAGAGAATTTTAATGCTCAAGCCCTTCACCCTTAAAATCGCCCTTTGTAGTGAAAAGTAAAATAAAAGTGGCTTTTTGTACGCTTAAATGGCTTACGCTGCCTAAACCATAACAAATACACCCATATGTACACAGAATTGAATATCTAAAAAAAAATCTACAAAAAAGCCCGCGACAGAACATGTTTATCTTTTAGTGATAACTCACAATAACCTTTAATTAATTCCAAGAAGATCGGGATTAAGTAGATTCCAGGGCAATGCCGGGTAATCAGCACGGGGTATCTAAAAATAATGATATAAATGATAATTATTATTCCATTTACTTATTCAACTAAACGTAAAAACACATAATTTATTTAGGCGTAGCAGCACACGCCGGGTATTGGCTAGTAAAGTATAAATTACTGTAGTAGAGAACGAATCTTCTTTCTGACCACACATTTCAAATAATGCTTATAAACCTATAAGAAAATAAAATTGTACCTTTGGATGTTTGCATATCATTACATAGGCTGTAATTAATGCTGGTGTATGTTATATGGCTTGTAGTTTAACAGGCATTACTGGGTGAAATCGCTAGCTTTGTGTGTGAAAGCTCGGGGACGTTAGACACCTGTTCATTACTACGTCATCTGCTGGATAAACACCACCACTAGCATCTCAATAATAATTACATTATTTTGCAAATATTGAATATAACTTACAGCACAAGTTTCTCTACTAATTCTCTATACCATTTTATTATCATTTAACGATGCGAGGTTGGGAAGTGTTCATACAGAATCGAGGAAAATGTTTAAACACCGAGCGATAGCGACGTTTTTAATTTCCGAAATTCCGTAAAACACTTCACAAACGTGTATTGTACATTATTTTTTGTGCGATGGTGTTTTTAAAATAATAAATAATAGTAAAATAATATATATTTTTTTAATTTTTTGCGTTCATTATAAACAACTGACTTACTTTAACAGTGTGGGCAATGCTTATTCGTTGAAACTACAGGAGGCTTGAGACCATTTAGTGATACAATGGCGGTAATTATATATTTATTGTTTTATATTGTTTCAAATAAAGTTCAGTTAATTTAAAATACAGTGATTTGTTTCGTATAATGTATATTAACACTCCCTTTTGGATATTTTTTGTATATACATTGTATATAGTATAGGCGTGCATAGAGAGCAGTGGTTTTTCTTCCCACAGGCGTATTGTAATAAGTAATGTTACAGTATAGTTATTGTTATTACAGTATAGTTATTTAAGTTTGCAAACACGAAATGTAGGAAGTTGAAATTTCAATTATGGCCGCCATTGCTGTAAGTACGATAAAACGCACTCTCGTGCAAAAATGAATTTTATTCAAAATGCAAGAGAAAATTAAAAAATATATTTTATGAAATCAAGATAAATATATAACTCCCTGGCACTATTGAACCTGTAAGTTCATGGCCCCGCGGAGATAAGCTCTCAATACATTTCTATCCTGAGCGAATGATTTCCAAACATCCCATATATAATCTACTTCTCTCAAATCATGGTTAATATTACTTTCCCACCTCATCCTTGGTCTTCCTACTGGACGCTTTCCCTCTGGATTTCTTACAAGCCGCTCTTTCATTCCCCATTCGTGTTATATGTCCTACCCACAGCTGTCGACGAGATTTAACTCTTCTTATGTCTGATTTCATGTAGCTCACTGATATGTAATCTACTCCATTCGCTTGTCTGTTCACCTCTCTATGATCCAAACATTTTCATACGAACTTTATTCCTAAATACTCGTAATAGTTTATTTTCCCTTAAAACAAGAGTCCGTGTCTCGCATCCATATAATATTACTGGGAGAATAAGTTTTATATATTTTCAGTTTTATATTTTTTAGAAATTCAATGTTGTGGGAGTACGATTGCGTTTAATGAAAAGCTCCTATGTTTTAATTAATTGTATTGTATTGTATAGCGTTTAATGGCGAAAATAATTGTTTTAAAAATTAAAATTTGATAAAATTATAAAAACGTTTTCCAGTATTTTATTTTGTTGAAAACAAAACGCTTTAATTAGTTTAATGTACGATTAAAATCGTAAAACGCTATAGGCCGTCTTTTCAATTATCGCTTTTACATTGTAAATAATTAAAGTATATAAAATAAAAAATAAACAATTGAAATTAAACTTCGTTTATCCTACTCTACGGCGTGACACACTTTTGGCATTCCATCCAGCTGCTGTCCTCAGCGCACGCGTGTCATTTAGAGTGGTCACCGGACATCCAGCCAGTATACAGGTGACATGTGGTCAGCATGTCGTCTCCCCCAGACATTGTAGCTGGTTTTCTCGATCTGGTCCCGCTGCTTTATTTTATAGTAATCATGTCCCCCAGATATTGTAGCTGGTTTTCTCGACCTGGTCCCGCTGCTTTATTTTATAGTAATCCAAATTTGTATCGAAGCTGGATGGACAGTACAGCGCAGCGGTCCCATATTGGTTGAAATTTAGCGAGAAAATTTATTTATTCTTGGGGAATCCAAACAGATCCTCTCCAGTAGCTCTGGACCAAAGAAACCAAACAAATAAAATTAAAAGTAATTGTAAACTGTGTGTGTGTGTGTGTGTGTGTGTGTGTGTGTGTGTGAATGTGTGATTGTTTTTCGATTTGCTAGTCCGTCGCCGTGTTGTGATCGCTGATAGGGGATTTTAAATGACCAATCTCCATCATGGGTATTTAAGTATGTACTGTTCTCTTGTAAAAAAAGTGTAAGAAATCCGTCGCTCTGTCATACTCGGAAGAGTTCCTATCTTTTTCTCCGGCGACCCGGGTTTAATTCCCAAAGGGGTAGGGGATTTTAAATGTCTATCCTATGTTTGAATATGTATGTGTGATTAAGTGAAAAGGGGGAAAATTAAAAAGAAAGATAAACGAATAAGAACAACTAAAGACAATAAATTTATTTACTGAACAGGGTTAGGTGTATATAACGTTTTCCCTTATCCAAAGTTATGGCACTTATTTTTCTTTCATCCATTCATTCCTATCTTCCCAATCTCTTTGCTGCAATCCATTCTTCATCATTGATTTTCTAATATCTTGTATCCATGTAATCATTGATTGAACCTTCTTCTTCCCTGGGAGTTTAATCATTAAACTACTGTTTTGGTAATTTCTGCTCCGGCATCTTTCTTACATGTTCATTCCATTCCAACATTTAATGAAGTACGAATAAAATCTCAATTTTATATGTATATATTTATATAGTGCATACCTAACATACTTTTTGTATTATTTCAGGTAAGTTTTGTGCTGCTGTGGCTTGTTTTGGTACCATTCTACATTACGTAAGTAACATGCACATCTAAATCATTATTTTACAATTATATTTAATATTTCGTATTGTGGATCAGTCTGTATACATCTTGTGCGAGAAATAATGCAACCCCATTGCACATTTCGTGCTTCGGGTTCCTCGCTTGGCGGATAGATGACGTTAATATGCTGAATTTTAAATTTACGCACCACTTCGGTAGACCACTTTACGTAGATGATATATTCTTGCATTGTGTATAGAGAGGAGTGTAGGATGTGTTTGTGTAGTGTAAAGTGTGTTGTATGAGGGATGATGATGAAGAGAAGGGAGAAGGTGAAACCCGTTGCCGGCATATGGCCTACTCTTCTCGAAAAGCAACAAGGATCCTGTCAAGTTTCTCATCCACATCCGAAGGACAAATTGCTATTAACTGTACCACATTCCTTCTTAACATACGTACTGCGGAAGGATTTTAAATTTAATGCAAGAATCTGGTCCGCAAAATGGTGATTAAAAATTGTATACTATCACCTCTCTTGGCCACGGGATAAAAAATGTTATTATAAAATTAATTTTACACATAAAATTCTCAACTCTCCAGGGTATCAAACCCAGGATCGCTAGTCAGGAATTAGGCGCTACTACTTGAGCTAGCGCAATATAACAGTTTTAATTATTTTTTGTAGTATTTTGGAAAAACAAGTTTGAAGTTTTTAAGTTGTATAAAAATTATAAAATCATTATTTATCTATTCCTAATGTATACACTTATATCACTTTGCACTAAATAAAATTATGCTTCAAGAATGTATTTATGCATCAAACTCGTCTTTTTTTTTTGCGAAACATTACTTGCACCCCTTTGCTTCTAACCGCTTGAATATATAATTCTGTATTGTGACTGATGTCTCTACAGAATTTTATGATGTATTTATTGCCCAGGAGGCGAAATTTTGTGTCTAAACGTTAAGTTTGCAACGATTAGTAAGTAATTTGTTTGCAATTCTTAGAAAATAATCTGTAGCATATATACGAGTTTCATGTAGATAGCAATGAGCTACATAATTTTAAAGGAAAACCGGATAGAATAAGAACAGTTAAGTCTCATTGACTGCAGTGGGCAGGACATGTAAGAAAAATGGTGTGTGAAATAGGTGGATGGAACCTGTAGGAAAATAAGATGGTAGGCCAAGAATGAGGTGGAAGGATAATTTAAACAACTTTAATTTCCATGTGTTACTTTGAATTTTTCTGGAATTCTCCCGTATTATGTACCTATGCTTATTATATATTATTAATTAAGTTGTAGATAATCCATAATAAGTATGTTAATATCTGTAAATTTATACCATGGTGAAGTGAAAGAGAAGACCTTAGGTCTTTGCTCCATCAGGAAATATAAACAATTATTATTATTATTATTATTATTATTATTATTATTATTATTATTATTATTAGTATTATTATTATTATTAGTATTATTATTATTATTAGTATTATTATTATTATTATTAGTAGTAGTAGTATTATATTATTATTATTATTAGTATTATATTATTATTATTATTATTATTATTATTATTATTAATTATTATTATTATTATTATTATTATTATTATTATTATTATTAACACACTCAATCTTAAACACTAAATATTTCATTGGATACAACAGATGAGCTAAAATGTAATTCAGGAAGAGTACGTAATGTTAATTTTTTAAAATATTTATAATGTTAAATCAAGTTACGCAAAACATGTAATTCAAGCTGGACACCATATGCATAACATCGATAACACCCTCACAATAGTACAAAGAGAAAACATTCCAATGAGAATAAATATACTGGAGGAAATCGCAATCCTAAGAGAAATCAACAGCAACCTGATTCTCAATGAATACACACCTAATCCACACAATCCTCTGTACAAAATTTTCACAACCAAGTCAGTGCTTCAACAAGGGTCAACAAGAACGGACCTAATGCATTCTGCTGATGATGGGACTAGTCCCGAAAGGCCTACAGAGTTTTAAAAGAACTTAAGTTGAGGAGACGGACCTACAAGGTAACTATATTATAGTTTTTAACCGTACATTATATTACTGTGAACTAATACTTCAACGGAAAATCACCATGAATTTTACTAGTATCGATTATAATGTATAAAAATGAATGAATGTTTGTTTGTTTGCTTGCTTGTTCGTACTTTATGCGCTTTGTGATAGGGCTTTTTGCAAAATGTTCAGGAGATTCCCGGGATGAGCATAGGCTATAAGAGAGTTGTGATACTCAAATCCTACACCCTTAAAAATCGCGCTTTGTAGTGGAAAACGTGAAAAAGTAGCTCTTTGGACGCTTAAATGACTTTCACTGCCTAAAATATAACAAATACACAACATTAATTGAATATTTCAAAACGCTCTACAAAAAAGTCCGCGACAGCATATGTTTATCTCTTACGATAATTCACAATAACCATTTTTGTCTTTCATTGATGCCAAGAAGATCGAGACAAGTACGAATATTCCTGTGCAAGCATAGCAGCACATGGCGGGTATTCTTTTACGAATAACTCACAATAACGAATTTTGTGTTTTAGCTCTTTTATGCCAAGAAGATCGAGATAAGTACGATTCCCGAGCAACACCGGCTAATCAGCACGGGGAATCTTAGAATAATTAGTATATAAATTTACAATTATTTATCATCTTACTTATTCAACTAATCATAAGTATATTAATTTTCGTCTTTCAGCTCATTTATGCTAAGAAGATCGGGATGAGTACATTCTTGGGCAACGCCGGGTAAACAGCACGGGGTATCTAAAAATAATTACGATATAAATTTGTCCATTCACTTATTTAACTAAACATAAAACATAGCTATTAATTTTCGTATTTCGGCTCATTTATGTCAAGAAGATCGGGATAAGTAGATTCCCCGGCAACGCCGGGTAATCAGCTTGGGGTATCTAAAAAAAATATGATTTTATAATTACTTTTCTTTTACTTATTCAACTAAACATAAAAGCACATTAATTTTCATTTATTTACGCGTAGCATCGCACGCCAGGTATTAGCTAATTTTAGATAAAAGTGAGAATTCAACTACAGAAATTGAAAGAAAAATAACTGTTGGAAGAACAATCATTGGTATGTTGAACACAGTGCTTTGGAATAGAAATATAATATTCAGAACGAAGAAAACTATATTTTAAGTTCGATTACAAAGTATCTCATTATATGGTTTCGAAACCTGGACAGTAAATAGAAAACAAGCCAACAAGCTGTTAGCGATAGAAGTGGATTTTTGGAGGCGATCGACAAGAATTTCAAGAAGGGATAATATCAGAAACAACACAATAAGGGAAATTATGCAAGTTGAAAAAAAAAACATATTAGAAAGAATAGAAGAAAATCGTTTTAAATGGTATGGACATCTCATAAGAATGGAAGAAGAGAGAATACCAAAGAAGATCCTTAATTAGAAAGCTAATGGAAGAAGTGGAAGAGGCAGACCTAGGAAATGTGGGACAGATGGAGTGAGGAGATGTATGGAAGCTAGAGATTTGAGGGAAGAAGATTCTTTAAACAGGAACCTCTGGCGACAAATCACTTTGGGTTGGAGGAGAAACACTGTATTGTGGAATATTCCTAATAAAATATTATTATTATTATTATTATTATTATTATTATTATTATTATTATTATTTGTTGTACTGCTATGTTATTTTTATTATTTGTGAATAATGATTTTCCAAGCTAATTTTAGACTAAACAGCTTCAATGAACATAATAGTGGGCGTTTATTATAAATTATAAGTATAAATATGTAATGAGCTAATCAATTATTAATTAGCTTACTTCATTAATTATTCTTAGTGCTGATTTAATGGGAAGTGCATTGATATTCTAAATATACCGTAGAAATAGAGGAGATATAAATGGAATTATGATATTATAATGTTCGTTTATAACATTTCAAATTTACCTTATACATGTTTAATATAGGCCCTAGTACATGAAATTACACTGGTCAACATGATTTTTGTCTCATGGGTACCAATACTTGTATTTAATGCAGTTTTTTATCGTGTTTTCAAATATGTATTCGGAATTTCTCCATCACCCACAGTTTTTTTATTTCAATTTCAATTAATGGATTTAAATAATTTTTTTTAATAAACGTTTTTTCGTCCATTTGTCCATTGTAAAATAAAACAAAATGAGTTAACTCAAATGGTTTCAGCTATGGAAAAGAGATATCAACGAAAATGGAATCCTTTTATGCTGGCCGATTATTGTTGGACTATCAAGCGGGATGCTCCACATTTGTCCATTGTAAAATAAAACAAAATGAGTTAACTCAAATGGTTTCAGCTATGGAAAAGAGATATCAACGAAAATGGAATCCTTTTATGCTGGCCGATTATTGTTGGACTATCAAGCGGGATGCTCCACAGGCGAAATATAGCAGAAAATCGTAATTTCTTACTTTCTCGGCGAGTCCGAATATTCGAATATTGTGTACTTACGAATGTAGAAAATATTATAAAGTGTTTGAAATTATAAATGCCTGTCTCTCGGAAACCTTGCACGCTGGAGAAAAACAGATACATTTGAATTCAAGAGAAAAAATACTATCAGAATCACATATTTTTCTTTCTGAGACAAAAAAAGTTAATTTTTTATTGTTCAGTGTTGTTCTAAAATATAATAAAAATGAATATTTTTATGTCCATAGCTGTGATCTAGTGGTAAAATCGTTAGTTGAGTATACTGATCCCGGGATCGATCCTCGATTGGACAAGTTTCCTGGGTATGTTTTCTTCGGAGTTTTTACACAACTCTAAAGAAACGTTAAGACAAAAAAAATTAGCTAGTATCATAAGCATCCATATCATATTCGCCGTGTTTAATATGAATGTTGTCTTGTTTTAAATGTTCGTTATGTCTTCTAAGGTGGTCCTAGGATTGAACTGATCAGTCTTTAGAAAAGTTGTCCAGGTACTGTGGTCAAATAAGTATGGGTTTGATGTAGAGAAAATTCTCTTCCGACAAGTCGAGTCCCTATAAGGTCCTGGTAGCGTGGGTATGTAGAAGGTCCTACAAAGGGAGATGTTAAACTAAGGTCATCATCATCATCATCTTCATTCATGGATTAGGTCTGTTGACCCGTTCCGACTTCAGCCCATCTCTTTCTAGGTCTGCCCACATCTCGGGTGCCTTTAGGTTTGTATTTTGTTATTTGTTTTGGATATCTGTCTTCATTCATTCTGTCTATGTGTTGCTTCCATTTTTGTCTATATGTATCCATTCTATCAGTTATTGCAAATATTTCAAGTTCCTGTCTTATTTCTGTGTTCTTGATTCTGTCTTCCTTAGTGCACCCTTTAACAGATCTCAAAAATTTCATTTCTGCCGTCGTTATCCTACTTAGGTCTTGTTTTTTTATGTATCCAGGCTTCTGAACCATAGAGCAGTGCCGGTACTGCCAACATTTTATAAAATTTCAGTTGGGTCTCTCTTGTTGTTTTGTTATTTAGTGTTCGTTTATCTTACCACATATTCCCTGGAATTTTGCTATTTTATTATTTATATCATTATCATAATTAAATGAAATGTCACATCCTAGATAATTGAGATGGTTCACCCTGTTCTATGATTTTGTTTCCTATTACTATTTTGGATCTGATTTGATTTTTCCCTTGGAATGCCATTACCTTAGTTTTTTCTATGGATATTTTGAGATTATATTGTTCACATATATTATGTAGTTTAAAAATATTCCTCTGAAGTTCGTCTTCTGTATTTGCTATTATTACCTGGTCATCAGCGTATAATAATGTTTTCAAGTAGTGTGTTTTATCTAATTTTATTCCTTTATTTGTTTCTTCGTTCCATTTTTTTATTATATCATTGATGTATAGGTTAAATAAAACTGGAGAGATACTGCATCCTTGTTTAACTCCTTGATTAGTATGAATTTTATTTTTACTTACTTCATTTCTAGTTTTTATAACAAAATTTGTGTTCCAGTACAAACTCTTTATAGCTGCTATTAAGTGTTTCGGAATTCCTTTTTCTTTTAAAATTGTCCAGAGTTTTCCTCTGTCTACTTTATCAAATGCCTTGACAAAATCAATAAAAGCTATGTGGTTAAACTAAGGTAAGAGAGATATTTTTTATAAAAAGTTTATAATAGTCTATTACCTATCATTCCATTAAATTCTTTTAAATAGTCAAGCTTTAAAGCAAAAGTAACCATAAAAAAAATAATATTTTTTTTATTTACAGAATTTGAATATTTACACATCTTTCTGTGCCTAAAGTTTTATTTTTCTTCTCCACTCGTCTCTATCCATCCACTCCATGTCCTTCAGTCCCTTTTCTCTCATTCCAGTTCTTATTTCTTGCATCCACGAATTTCGAAGTCTTCCTTTCCTTCTTCTTCCAGGTAGACACCATTCCAATGTTTTCCTGAGTAACCTTTCTTCTTGCATCCATCGTACGCGCCCATGCCAATATAACTGCTATATCTTATATAATCTACTATTGGATATCCAATATTCATTTTTTTTCTTGTATGACAGTGTTTCTTATTTTTTCTAATTTGAACATCTTGCTGCTCTCCTCGAGAAATCCATTTCCATTGACATAGGTGTTTGCTCTAAGATTTTGTTGAATTTCCATACTTCAGCTCCATATGTGGCAGTACTTCTCACTATTGAATTATATATTTGTAACTTATTTTTTCTGGCTATATGTCTGTTCCATAAGACTCCATTTATCATTGCTGTTATTGTTCTACCTTTCTATTTCGTTCTTAATATCACTTTCTTGTTTATCCTCTATATCTACATTTACTCCTAGATACTCAAATTCATCACATTCTCTAATACACCCCTTTTGATCTTCTAATATTAAATTTTCGGTTGTTGATGGTGATCATAATAATAATAATAATATATATATATATATATATATATATATATATATATATATATATATATATATATATATATATAATATTTTAACATGTTAAGACTTCGTGAATGTTTTAAGAGAGAGACAATTTAAATAAATAATAGTTTAAAAAAACTAAAACAACACACTTCATTAGAAAACATAACTAAAAAATGAAACATAATTTTAATTTCCAACACGCTTGGGATAAAATTAATGTGGTCAACAAAAAAATCAGCTCCAACACATCTAGAATAAAACTAGAGTTATCTACAAAAAAATAATTTTACCATCAAAAGCGTGGGGTTCTTTTTATAGTTTTTACGTTTTCTTCTTAGATACTTTACTTTTACCAATATATTTTTATTATCAAATACATTAATTGATATAGAGCACTCCACGCTTTTGATGGTAAAATTATTTTTTTTGTAGATAACTCTAGTTTTATTCTAGATGTTTTGGAGATTTTTTTTTTGTTGACCACTTTAATTTTATCCCAAGCGTGTTGGAAATTAAAATTATTTTTCATTTTTTAGTTCGGTTTTCTAATGAAGCGTGTTGTTTTAGTTTTTTTAAAGTATTTTTTATTTTTTATTTTTTAGTTTTAATATTTTACACAATAAGATAAAAATGTAAATATTTTTAAATTCGATACTATTATAGTATGAGCTAAAAGTAATACTCTACTAAAATAATCATCCGGGCCGTATTTGAACCTGCGACCTATGGATTACTGAAATTATATATCACTACAGTCCACCGCTCTACCAACTGGGCTCTTACAACGATTGAGTAAGAAGTTAAGTCCGCAACCTATTATACCGGGTTTTATTATTTTGATTTTCTGCTGATTCTCGCCAGGATTTTAGAAACATTTATGAAATTATTGCAATGGCATTGGTCCTTTACAAGTATACAAAGTTTCAAGTCGATCCAATGTTTTTAAGTGGGTGAAAATCGCGTTGAAAGATTCCGTTACATGGATAGATACAGGTCAAGCTAATATAAAGCGTGTAAAAATGTCTGTCGCACAGAAATTGGATTATTAATCAAATTAATCGACAACTCGACAAAAACGAGGTTATTGATATTTTACAGCATTGTATAGTAGAGGAAGTCTGAGACCTCAGGTATCAATTTTATGTTTTTTAACTTTTACATAGTGACGTCAACGGTGATTTGTAATGAATTTTTAAATCATTAACTCGAATTTGTGGTCCAATTTTGCTGATTTACGAAATATATATTTATTTTTTAAATTAATCCTTCAGCCTATGAGATAAGATTTAGTGAGAGTTTGTTGAATTTGCTAACCAAAGCAATAAATTAGAACACCCATATTTAAAATAGTGAAACATCGCACAAAAGTCAAATATATAGATTAAAATTCACATAAATAAAATATGTTGATTGCTTATGCAGAGAGATTAATCATTGAGAATAAAAAAAAAATACAAGTTAACACAATTTTGAAACTAAAGATACATACTGAACTAATCTATAATACATATTTTTTCCATTTGGTTAAAAGCAAATGTTCTCCCAGATAGAGGATTAGTTGGAGTTTTGGGATAATATTATTCTATTATTTAATTTTGTTTGTGACTTTTTTCAAAACAAATAACAAAATACAAACCTAAAGGCACCCGAGATGTGGGCAGACCTAGAAAAAGATGGGCTGAAGTCGGAACGGGTCAACAGACCTAATCCATGAAAGCAGATGATGATGACTTTTTTCTATCACTATAGAAATTCTGTGTTTGAACACTCCTGAATAAATCACTTATGTGATGCACAGTAGATGTACGACTGATACTCTTTATTTGATTAGAATTATGCATAAAAACACAAATTGTTTATTTTGTCACAATCTTAAAACTTTTCACTAAAAAAAAGGTTTATCTGTACGAATCGAAACGTTCGAATCCATCCTTAGGTTTCTTAAAATTGTTGGTGCATATTTGATTTACTTCAGGAAAAAAGATTGCTGCCACGAGATCATTAAGATACACACATAATGCACTGATATTATCGAACCGTAGGTTCATGGCCGTGCGGACATAAGCTTTTCACATATCCTTATGTTCAGGTAATATTTTCCATTCACCCTATTATAATTACTTCTCTCAAATCATTATTAATCTTATTCTTCCTCCTCAATTTTGGCCTAGTTATTGGGCGGTTTCCCTCTGGTTTTCCTACAAGAAGTTTCTATGCCCCACTTCCATTCCTCATTCGTGATACATGCCCTGCCCTTCATAGTCTAAGAGACCTAACTGTTATTGTTATTACTAGTTTCCCATAAAATAATTTAGCCCACTGTTTTATATATAGTCTTCTCCATTATCATCTCTGTTCGTTACATTTTAATGATCCAAACATTTTCCTAAGAACTTTCTCCCCAAGAACTTTTTTCTGAAATATTCTTATAGTTTATCTTCATTTAAAGTAAGAGTCTATGTTTTCGCATCCATATAATATAACTCTGTGAATAATTGATTTTATTATTTTTTTATTTATAGTTTCATGAGAAAAGCTGGGACAACAGGAGTCTCTATAACACGTATTAGCATGCATTTCCAGAATTGAGGCTATGTCCCGCGCCGTAGCCGAGCGGTTAAGGTAGGAAGCCTTGGCGCAGAGCTACGGGACTTGCGCTGGTTCGAGTCTCCATGGGGGAAGAAATTTTCTCATGGTATTTCGGCCAGTATGGGACCGGTGCCCACCCAGCATCGTGAGGCAATTGGGTAGCTACAATAAGTAGCGGCTCCAGGTTGAGGAACCAGCTATAACGGCTGGGGGACTCGACATGCTAACCACATGTCACCCCTACACTGGCTGTTCATCATCTACCTCTGTGATTGACACATGTGGATGTGAAGGGCCAGCAGCCGGCTGGTAAAAGGGCAACCGCTGAAAAAGTGGAAAGACCCTCAATCGGAGGCTATGTTTAATTTCTTTCTGTATCTTATTCCTGTCTTTACTCGAACTTGAGCGAATGATTTTTTGTTGCTATATGTCTCTATAACTTGCGAAAAAAGTAAAAATATGCGGTCGCTATAGCGTTAAGTGAGGTGATGGTGAAAAATTGATTATTTGAGATCAAAATTGGCATTTTTTGTTTTTATGCTAACAAAATAGCCTGTACTCTAATGTATATGTTGGCAAAGTTTCAGAGGTCTACGACGCTTCTAAGTGCCCTAAATTACGTCACAGTTAAAAGGCTGCGCCAGTTAAATACCACCTGCATGCAAATCTTTAAACTTGTTTTTCCACACTTTTACTTTCACTGCACTTTTACTTTCACTGCACTTTTCCACATTCAAAATTGAATGGAATTTACATGTTTTTTCTTAGAAGGTTCACATTTTTACTGCATGTCCTAAAAACAGTGGGTAACAAAGTAGTGCATGGGTTTCATGATTGAAGTAGTATTTTAAGAAATAAAAAATAAGATGTATGCAATTATTATTCTTTTTTAATTCCACGCATGAAGTACAACATTATTTTTTTCTCCCTTTGTATTCACGTTATAAGAATTCTAATGCATGATGTTTTTCTAAATATTTTAGGGGTCTTGTAAAAAATCAGAGATTTTACTAAAAAATTGTGGAACCCAATTAATTATAATATATGCAAATTAAAAAAAATATTAAATAACTCATAAAATATATGTCTCACAAGAATGAAACTGGTTGGTATCTAATGTCGAGCACTTGATAATGAAATCATTCGCTCTCTTGCACTCCAATATTTAGCAGAAAGGCTGGTCTCTTCTACAAAAGCTGGACAACGGAGGAGATGGTTTCTTTCCATATCTTCATTTAAATTGCTAAAAGGGCATTTATGCCAAGTTCTGTGTAGGTGTTTATTCAGGCAATCATGTCCTGTTAGCAGTCTGAATGTTGCTAAACTTAAACACATCATTATGTACCATGCAGTGAATGTTTGTACAAAAAATCAAGTCTCTAGCTCAGAAATGTAGAAAACAGAAATTTCACCCATCACCTCACACACACACACACCAAACACGAACACGCATACACACATTTTTGTCTTGATCATTTCCGTCGTGTTCTAGGTTGGATCAGTGCACATAATTAAAACAATTATTTAATGAGAAGAACAGGAATAGCTTGGTTTCTTCGGAAATCGCTAAAAAGTTAATGTGGAAAATGCACTCGTGCCTCCGGATGATTTAAGCCTGCAGCTGGCCTAATGCACTACTGAATATAATGGATGTAGTATCAAGAGCAGCTGAATAAAATTAGCTAAATCCCAGATAGTGTTATGCGTGCATTTGCAACAGAAATTGTGTGTGAGGTGTGTAACAATAATGTTGCAGGTGGTGAAATGAATTTGTTAGGTGTCAGCCGGACATTTGGTGAAACACGCAGAATTTTGTTGGGTAGTCCCGCGGTACATGTGTGATTTAACACCACTAAATGCTAGGATTATGAATTGGCCTAATAGAAACTGTGGTAAAGCATTGCTTTATTAGTGGTCTAGCAATTTTCCATACATCCCACTTTTACTAATGATGTAAAATACCACTATATTCTCTGATTAACGTCTGTCAAAATGTGTGTACCACTTCAACTAAGCTTGTGTTGTGAGAAATCTCGTTACGAAAATCAAACATGATGAAGCAGCTTATTTCACGAAGTGTCCTGGACGCAAAGCGGAATTATTGTAATAATAATAATAATAATAATAATAATAACAATAATAACAATAATAGCCTAACTAACTAATTCACTGGCAGTATCGAACCCTTAGGTTCACGGCCGCACGTACATAAGCTCTCCATACATCAATATCCTCAGCTAATATTTTCCAATCATCACCTTTAATAATAATTTGCTTCCCTCAAAACATGGTTAATGACATACTCCCATCTCATTCCTGGTCTCCCATCTTGGCGTTTTACCTCTGGTTTTCCTGCTAGAAACTTCCTTGCCCCTTTTTCATCCCCCATTCGTGCCACATGTCCTACCCATAGCAGTCTAACATTTAACTGTTCTTATTAAATTTGGTTTCCTATAAAGGAAATTTTGAGGAGGTGGCTGAATTCAAATACCTAGGAACAATAATCACAAGTAGCAATGACATGCACAAAGAAATTAAACATAGGCTCAATTCTGGAAATGCATGTTATTGTGCATTGCAGAGACTCTTGATGTCCCAACTCCTTTCAAAAAAACGTTAAACTGAAAATATATAAAACTATTATTCTACCATTTATATTATATGGGTGCGAAACATGGACTCTTACTTTAAGAGAGGAAGGAGATTACAAGTATTTGAGAATAATGTACTTAGGAAAATTTTTGGACCAAAGAGAGATGAACAGACAGGTGAATGGAGAAGACTACATAACAATGAACTACATGGTCTTTATAGGAAGCCAGATATAATAAGAACAGTTAAGTCTCGTAGACTGCGATGGGCAGGACATGTTGCACGTATGGGGAATGGGAGACTTGCATGGAAGCTTCTTATAGGAAAGCCAGGGGGAAAACGCCCAGTTGGTAGACCAGTTGGTAGAATGAGGTGGGAGAATAACATTAACTATGATTTTAGGGAAGTAGATTATACAGGGAATGATTGGAAAGCATTAGCTCAGGATAGGGCTGTGTGGAGAGCTTATGTCCGTGCGGCCATGAACCTACGGGTTCGATAGTGCCAGTGAGTAAGTAAGTATAAAGTCCATAGAGCACTCTGTTAAGTAGTCTTCTCCATTCGCCAATAACAATAATAATAATATTAATGATTATTATTATTATTGCTATTATTATTTCTATTATTATTGCTATCATTATTATTATTATTATTATTATTATAATTATTATTGTTATAATTATTATTAATATCATCATTAGACCAAGGCCTTCTCTTCCACTCAACAAGTGAAAAATATTAAATAGAGAAAAATTTTACACATGATCATAAAATAGAATAAATATTATAAGTAAATATATGAACATACAGTATTAAACTAAAATTAAAATAAATAAAATAAAACAAGTGAATATTATTTGAGAAGAAGAAAAAATAGAAACGATTAATAAATCAGCTGAAAGGTCAATTACAAAATAAAGCAATTTAAACTCATTTTAAAGGAACCTAACTATTTTTCTGCAAGTCCCTGATATCCTGCCGTAAGGAGTTCCAGAATCTAGCAGTAGATACGGTATAGAAATTAGAATAGTGCGTCCTGTGTTGTGATATTTGAAGTAGGAATTATGTTGCGATTGTGTGTTAAAGTTGTGATTGAAAGTTGGGAGACGGAAATGAGAGCTTCAGTTATATACTCGTAATTTGGAATAGCAGAATATGAGTGTACGTTTTTACGATCATGGAGACGGACCCAACATAGTTCGCCGATGTATGAAGAAATATGGTCATGATCTTCTTTAGTTAGTCTTCCGGACAAAATGTGATCCAATTTTGTTTAAACTCGATGTTTCGGCTACTACTGCGGTAGACATCTTCAGAAGATTCTGCATGCTCTCTGTGAACTCTTCTTCAAACCAACACAGAAAATCAGCAATACACTGCGTCCAGCTAACAATGAATTAGATCCATTAAACACTGCCAGTATGTATCGCATCCCGTGCAGTTGTGGAGATATACACATAGTAACAACCAAAATAATGGTTGGTACAAGATTTCAGGAACACAAGAGAAACTGCAAGTTAAAACAAAAGGAAAAATCAGTCATAGCGGAATTTTTAATTACAAACAATAAACATGTCATAAAATTGAATTTCTTCACTTATCTCTATTGAATCCTTTTTATTGCAGTTGATTGGCAAGTACTCAGTCTGTTCCGACCGGCGTATCTCTTTTACTAGGATTAGAAGCAGTTGTAGGTTTTTTTATGAAGTTTGAGACACCAGTCCATAGCTTCAATCCCTATGAAGAGAACCAGAGTATCTCTTTCTGCCTGATACCTACCCTTTCACCGCTGTAGATTTACAATAGGTAAAATAAATTCAAGCTTGAACTTAGATATGGTTGAGAGCGAAATTTGTTGACTTTCTCACGCTAATCGTCTGAGCTGTTAAATAAAATATTTACTAACTAAACCTATTACCTATTACTCGCCCAAATGAAATCTGCATGCGGAAACAAAATGCTAGGAACATGCTGTCGATTCTGTTCTTACTTTTGCCTATGTTGCCACTTCCTTTATTGTGTTATTTGACTGGGAGGGGAGCGCTGGCAAATACTACGTGCTTTGAAATGATCCGTCACCATAAGTAGTCGTTGACCAATGAATAAACGGCAAACCATGTTACTACTGGTGAATGAGCTGACTCTCCTTTGCTTTCTTCATTACGTGTTGCAAATTCCCGTCCGCTGAGTTGTATTGCAAAGCCGGTAGTAGAGAGATGACAAACACTACTTTTAAAGTCATTGCAGTCATTGACTAAATTACTAATTTGACAACCATGTAATAATATTATTTGCTGACGATGTAATCATAATACAGAAAAATGAAGACTACTTACAGCAATCAATGCATGCATTAAATGAAATATGTAAATTATACGATCTAAAGATTTCTGTAAGGAAAACGAAGACCATGGCTTTTAGAGGAAGAGATCCAGTGAGAACCAAAATTATTTTAGAAAATCAAAGTATAGACAGGTGTCTAGTTTCAAATATTTGGGCTGTGATGTTGGCTACAATGTGGAAAGAGATATTGACTCCAAAATAAATAAATTTCAGACGGTGTGTGGAACAATACAGAGAACATTCAAAAATAAAATTAGAAAAGAAACCAAGATAAAATGTATAATGTTATGGCGGTTCCCACAATATTGTATTGGGCTCCAGTGAAAAGACAGAAGGATAGAATACAGACGGCAGAGATGAGGTTCCTAAGACAAGTAAAATGATGTACAAGACTTGATAGAATAAGAAATGAGGATATAAGAGAAGAATTGAAAGTACAGCCTTTATTGGATAAAGTCACGAATTACAGACAGAAATGGATTGATCACATGGATGGAATGAGTAAGGAGAGATATCCATTGTTAGCAAGAAATGATCAAGCAAGAGGAAGGCGTGATGTTGGAAGACCTAGAAGACGTTGGGCTGATGCATTATGAAGTCGGAACGGGCAATTGCCTAATCCCTGGAGTGATGATGATG
Source organism: Diploptera punctata (assembly GCA_030220185.1). Taxonomy (NCBI): domain Eukaryota; kingdom Metazoa; phylum Arthropoda; class Insecta; order Blattodea; family Blaberidae; genus Diploptera; species Diploptera punctata. The sequence goes on from JASPKZ010008882.1 coordinate 669,995, forward strand.
ATGATGATGTAATAATATTTCACATATGTTTAGGGATTCTCCCTTTTATAGAGAAATAGTTTGACGACATTAGCGCTAATACATTTCTCCTCTAGCCCTGCAGAGTTAGTTTAGGCGAATAATAGGTAGGCTATACGCACAGCTCTTTGCACAGACTTATTATGGATTTACTTCCCTTCCAAAATAAAGCTAGATTTTTACTTTCTGTAATAAAATGTCGATCTGGCCGAGTTTAAATCTGTGAACCTCAGAACCAGAGGGCAACATGATAACCACAAATCCTCTAAAACCTATATATTTTCCATGTACTTGATTATTTGTGTGTTCAGAATTGATTGAGTTCTTCGATTTCAAGCTGTAGTATTCCCCCTATGGGACACACGTGGAATGCAGAACATATCTTTGTAAGGTTTCACTCAAAGGAAATATGTGGAAGCCCTGGTGTCAAAGATCGTAACATTTGAAATAATTCTACACTCTTACATTCTTTAAGTTTATTTACCCACATAATCTTTAAAGTGCGTCTTCATTTTTCACAGTTTTCTACCAGTGTTTCTCTTACTTTCCTGGACTGCGCTCCTTTTTACTGCACGCTCTATTATAGTGACTCCTCGCACATTATGTAAAGATGAAATCCAAATAAAAAAATGCTTAAGTAATGTAATATCGATGCCTACAGCATAACATTGGAGCTAGCAAAGAACCAAATAACAAAAAATGGTTAACAAGATTGAAATGAAAGGAGGAAAATTATGTACATTGAAAAGCTTAAGCAGAGAAGATTGGTGCAAACAAATTTCAGGAACTAAATTCTTGAGAACTTTTGGTAAGTTGAGATATTTCAGAATTTAATATTTACAGAATACAATTTCCACTATATCATAGAACTTTATTTATTTCACTGTCAATCTTCCAGTTCTTAGAATTAACTATCAGTTGAGAGAGGTACCCACAGTTCAATAGCGGTTTAAAAAAAGTTGACAAACGTCTGAAAATTTTAGAGTAGCGTACATTTTTATTATAATGTCATGAGTTATTTGATTAATTACAAATTATAAGTGCATTTTAATGTTAGTGTCATGCTAGTAGAGTAAAAGAAACTCGGATAACTCAATTACAGGAAAAATCATATTTTCTAGATATAGGCCCTATTAGTTTAACGTTATGTGAAAAAAATTGGGATCGTAAGAGTCACTGTAATCTATAAGAAGTTGCGTTTTCAGAGTTGAATTTCTCTATGAATTTCTTTTCTTTTTGTTATTATCGCTTCTTACTTGCTTATTATCTTCATACAACTTTGAGTCTAGCCATAACTTCAGTTATGTTAGGAGTTTCTAGACCAAATTGATTTAGTTACGCTTATATCCCTACAAATGTTATTAATATAACATTGTCAGCATACCGATTCAATGAGACATATAGTAGGCAATTTAAAGTATTAGTTGTGTGATGAATATCGGTAAATTTTGCTTATAGGCCTCTTTTGCAGCCTTAGGGTTCTTTTTACAAGCCAGAAAATCTCAAGGCTCTACACCCATGACTTAAAATCCCTCCCGAGCAACTTTATATTGTATTTTCAATCTTAAAAATCCATGGACCTCGGCCGGGTTTGAACCTCCCACCCTCGGGATCACAGGCAAGAATTGTAACCACTAGTCTACCGCGGCCTTCTATTATCGTTCTTAGGTATTTGAATTTCGTAACTTTTTTAACAAAATTTACATCAATTGTTAAGTTAATTTCCCATACTGTAATGCATTTCTGCGCGTGACCAAACATTTTATAAATTTGTAAGCTTTTATCTAATTCGAGTATTTAGACCTAATTTGAATATGCAGATTATTGGATATATGTTTGTGATAATTTTACCGATAGCCTAATATAAGCTTACTTAAGACATTGTAATATGAGGGCGTGATATGTTGTAATCAAGTTGATTGTTCACATTACTTTAGATCCGAACGAACTATCGATTATAGCACAAAACGCCTGGCACAATACAGGTAATTTTTATAGCAATCTACTGAATCAATCAATGACGAAATAGGTAAGGGATAGGCCTAGACCTACTAGAGTTTGAGAGTTTATAGGTACTTAATAAAGTTCAACGGCGCGAAAGGCTTAGAAGGCTCCTGGAATATCATCTGGCTGCTGGTCTCACATCAACATGTGTTAACCACAAAGGTGGAGGATTATCCAGCCATAATAGCAGTGACATATGATCAGCATGTCGTTTCTCCAGCTGTTAAGGTATAGCTGGTATTCTCAAATGGAGCCATTATTTATTGTAGTTACCTAATTTCCTCACGTTGCCGGGTGGGGATTGGTTGCACATTGGCCGAAATTATACGAGAAAATATTACGACTCGAATAAGTGCAAATCTGGTATCTCTGTGAAGGCATGATGCATTAAACCGCTCGACAACGGTGCGGGAGAGTTCCTGTTCAATAATAGCACTGGTGAACATGATTTATGTCTCATGAGTAGGCCTACCAATAGTTGTACTCAATGCAGTTTTTATCGGGTTTTCAAATATGTATTCGGAATTTCTCTATCGCCCACAGTTTTTTTATTTCAATTTTAATTAATGGATTTGAATAATTACTTTTTAATAAACGTTTTTTCGTCAATTTGTCCACTGTAAAATAAAACCAAATGAGCTAACTTAGGAGATTTCAGCTATGGAAAAGACATATCAAGGCAAATGGAATCCTAATATGCTGGCCGATTATTGTTGGACTACCAAGAGGGATGCTCCGCATACGAAATATAGTAGAAAATCGTCATTTCTTACTTTCTAGGTGAGTCAGAATGTTCGAATATTGTGTAGTTACGAATGTAGAAAATATTAAAGTGTTTGAAATGATAAATTCCTGTCTCTCGGAAACCATGATGATGGAGAAAAACTGATATATTTGAATTCAGGAGAAAAAAAATACCATCAGAATCGCATAATTGTTCTTTCTGAGACAAAAAAAAAGTTTTATTTGTTGCTCTGTGTAGGCAATATTTTTCTCTTATATGTATTAACTATTGCTTGCGAAGAGGAAGCCGGAATATATTAATTTCAATTTTACTTTAGTAGGCCTACGTTATATTGTAAAGGAGATGTGAATATGATGTATGTTTTATTATTTGATATATATATCAGACTTATTCAAGTATACAATGGATAATTTACATTAAATAGAGGTAAAATTTAACACTTTCACGATTAGTTTAACTTGGTTTGAACTACCTTGTTCTAACTCAACTAAAAAAATACATTTTTTTTATTCATGATGCTTTAACCCCTTTTCTGTATCAGTTTTGCATTTAAAATTTTGTGGTCAGATAGTGTTATATACCTTTTGTAAGAAAAAAAACTTCTTACTGTTAGTGCGATGCATGGACTCATAATGAAGTTAAGAGAAAATATTACGAGTATTATGATCTTGTAATAGGTTAACGGGCTGTTGGCCGTGATATATTGAAGCTTGTAGTTCCCCGACGTTTAGCCAGAGCCTGCGTCCTGCATCCTCAAGGTCTCAAGACAATCCTTTGAGGATGTCGGACACTGTCTTTGGAGAAATGTTAAAGCCAACAAGCCTCAAGACCATGGCTAACAGCTCAGAAACCTACTACAAAATCATCATACTCACTCCGGTCGTGAAAGCCCAAGTCAAAAGATTTCGAGTATTTGAGAATGAAGTTCTTAGGAAATGTTTTGTACCAAAGAGAGATGAACAGACAGGCGAATGGAGAAGTCTATAAACAGTCAGCTCTATGATCTCTATGGGAAACCAGATATAATAAGAAGAGTTAAGTCTCATAGACTGGGATGGGCAGGACATGTGGCACGAATGGGAATGAAAGAGGTGCATGGAAGCTTCTTGTAAGAAAACCAGAGGGAAGACGCCCTGTTGGTAGACCAAGAATGAGGTGGGAGAATAACACTAACTATGGTTTGAGGAACTAGATTATATAGGGGATGATTGGAAAATATTAGCTCAGGAAAGGGATGTATGGATAGCTTATGTTCGCGCGGCCATTAACCTACGGGTTCGATAGTGCCAGTGAGTTAGTTTTAGTAGTAGTAGGACTTTATTAGACAAGAAGTAAGATATTTACAATATTATTTACAAATATGGGTCGCACGGGCAGTAAGCCGTACGTGCTGTTGACAGTCCGTTACAATAAAGTAATAATTGCTACTAGTGTGAAGAAAAATAAACAACAAAAAAAAAGCAATAACATTACAATTACATAAAGAAAACGCAATAATATTACAATTAAATAATAACACAATAGCGTTATACACTAAAAAAACCATAACATTAAAATTAAATAAAGAAAACACAGTAATATTACAATTAAATAATAACTTAATTTATATATAATTATTAAGAATTAATGTTATTGCATTTTGATAACATATATTTATTCATGAATGAGTGTTGTTCTTATTCCGCGTTTTGTCCAGAAATTTACACAAGTTTATCCAATTTTCTGGATTTACCAATAACTCGTAGCATGCCAATCTTTCCCGATTTGAATTTAGAAATCTTTCCGGTAATAACTGACGTCTCCAATATTCTAAATCATTACATTGTCCTAATATATGTCAGTTGGTAGTATCCAAAACATAATTGAGGTGTCCTGGAAAAATTAAAAATTGGAGTTAGAACAGTCTGATTACAAGAAGGCGATTTTATAAATACGTTATTTGGGATTGGTAGTCGTATATGTAAATCTTGCAATCCAATTTATTTTATTTAAAGACATTGGAGGAAGGAAATAATTTATCTTTTACTTTTTCTTTCTTCTTGATTTTTCCCTCCGTTTACTGTTGGTTCCTTCCTGAAAATCAACAAGATTTCTATACATCAACTGCAAGACTTGCCCTTCCTGTCGCTGGATGGGACTACGTGTATGTTCTCTTCCCCTCGGTCCCTGGATTTATTAGTTGACCCTTTCTGCTCCCTGAAGGACACTCGCTGATAGAATCAGACTTCCTGGAACTTTTCCAGCTACATTATAGTCCAGACGATTGAGTCTCAGATTACTTCATGTTGTTATATCCAACGTTACATTGTAGTCTTACGGTTTTTCGAATTGCTTTTTCAGAGTCTCTTGTAACCTTCCAACCACTTTTATCATTTTGTTTGCGAATCATTCTACTTCTGCTGCTTTTACTGTGATCTTAATTATTCCTCCACATAGGTATATGGATCTGTAATATTTTATTTAACTTTGACCTTTAAGGGATAAAGTCATTAACTATAATATTATAATGATATTGTGAAAAGAAAAATTAATGTCTGAACCAGGAATCGAACCGTGGACCTCTAGTTCTCCAGACTAGTGTGCAGCCCACTACACCATTCTAGACTTAAGTCTAGGCGATGTGTTAAAATAGCAGTATTGGAAAATATTAAATAATAAACTTACGATGTACTCACTTTCTGCACTTTCAATCCGTTGTGGTCTCGAGGTAGCGTGCTACCTTGTCACGCAGCGGGCTCGGGTTCGATTCCCGGTCGGGACAGGCTCCTGGGTGAGGTTTTTTTCGGGGTTTTTCCTCACCTGTAAGACAAATGTCAGGAAGCATAAGGCCCAGCGGTCCCCGAAAATCATCCGGCCATCATTATCATCATCCTTCACCAGTGTGGAAAGCAACGGAAAGTTACCACACCTATAATTCCCTAGTAAAGTTGCAAAGAATATCATGAAAATGCTATGATTGCAGTGAAAGACCTGCTCTCGGTTAGAATTACTGTGGATGGATGGATCCTGAGTTAATGTTTTTCAGTCATCCCCTGTATAATTTACTTCCCTCAAATCATGGTTAATCTTATTCTCCCGCCTTATTCTAGGCTTGCCCAACTGGGCGCTTTCCCTTTGCTTTTCCTGCAAGGAGTTTCTATGTCACTCTTTCATTCCTCATTCGTACCTCATGTCCTGCCCATCGCAGTCTGCGAGGTTTAACTGTTCTTAATATATCTGGTTTTCCATGAAATTAATGTAACTCACCATTATTTAGTCTTCTTCATTCATTTGCTCGTTCGTCTCTAAGCTAAGTGCAGCTTAATAGCGTTACAATTCAATGTTGGGCTTGAAATAGCTGACAAATTTTGTTGAAATCTCATATTTCAGGATTGAGGTTATTTTTATGTATCATAAATATACTACATGGGGACTACAGCACTTACTTCCTTTCCGAAGAAGTCGGTCCTTGTGGACTAGTAATTACATCGGTTAAGGTGCGCGAGTTTAAGCCGAGCGGGATTGATGCATTTTTATGACCTAAAATGTATGACTATGAGGGAACTAAAGCCGTGGGTACCGTGTCGTAGATTTACGGCACGTCAAATAATCTCAAGTGCGAAGAAAGAGGCCTATGGTCAATTTCTTTCGACCATTTTCACTCTCAGACTCAAATTGCGTCTCTAATAACCTAACATACATACATAGTGTTCTGCCCAAGAGCAGGTCTTTTACTGCAAACTCAGCATTCTCCACTCTTTCCTTAATTCAGCCATCCTTTTTCTATCCGCATATAACCTTAGTTGTTAATAAAATAACAGCAAAATTGTCTTTCTGATGGAAGCTATAATTTTACGCTATGAAAAAAATCATTCCGGATTAGGTTTGAATGTAGGATCCAGAGGGGAGTATGATAGTCACTAGTTCAACTGGACTCATCTTCCACATTGAATTTCTTTGAAGAATGTAGTTTAACGGGCCGAATTAGTACTGCGTGTTATTCTAAACTCCAGAAATAATTATTATTTTAATATAATAGTTGTGTATCTAATTGTAACAAACTAGTATGCATCCAACATTTCCTAAGGTTTATGAATGAAATGACCGTCTAATTTTATCATAACTTGATATTTGGATAATTAGGTCAAAACATGAAAATAATAAAACATGTACCGGAGATTTATTTTAAAACACCTTGTTGGCCTTTTGGAACACGATCCATCATAAGTCTTTAAAAAAGTTCTAAATTCTGTCGGTCAAAACCTTGTAGAGAAGGTTCAGATCGTGTTGTGTGTTCTCGTTTGTTGAGATTTCATTTCAACTTATTTTTAAATATCAGTCTCTGCAATGATGTTAATTTTTTGGTTATTATTCTCTTTGTATAAAATCGATATTGATTTCGTTGAATTGATGAATCATTAACGTTTTATCAATTGTAAACAAAGAGAAAAATAGGCCTAATCAAAGAATTTGAAATTTTAAAAAAGTAGAGAAAGAAAATTAAACAAACAGGAAGGCACGCAATGACCTACACCCTTTTAACAAGGTTCGACAACATTTAGTACCGTTATAATAGCTGAGGATGGAAAGGCCTACGAAGTGTTTTAAAATTAATCTTACTTAGTTGTGGACAAGTGATATCTGGGATGCACGTTTTCTTCTTCTTCTTCTTCTTCTTCTTCTTCGGCTTTCCTCCACTTATTGGTTTGCCGTCTTCAGTTTCCATTTATTTCTATCATTCCAATCTCCTTCTTCCAAATGCCTATCATCAATTATAGTTCTGACATAGGTTTTCCATTTCAATCTTGGTCTGCCACGTTTATTTCTTCCAGGGGGTTATCATTGGTATACATTTTTTTGAACATCTTTCATTTTCCATACTTTGTACATGGCCATATCATTTAAGAGTTTGATTTTCAATCTTCTTAACTACAAATGTGGTAACATTCATTTCTCTCAAAGGAATTAATTTCTTATTTTATCATGTCTTGTTTTTTGAAGGCTTCTTCTAAGATAATCAAATTCAACTGTTCTAATTGTATTCATTTGTAATTCCGATAAAAACCAAGTTTCGCTTCCATATCTTCCATATAACAAAATATTCTGTATTACGCTCTTATAAATTTTCATTTTAGTTTCCTTCGTAATATTTTTGTTCCAAGTTATTCCATGTAATGTCTTTGTTGCATTTTTGCCATTGAAATTTTAGTTTGTACATGATAATAATAATAATAATAATAATAATAATAATAATAATAATAGCTTTATTTTACCTGGCAGAGTTAAGGCCTTAAGGCCTTGTCTACCACTCAACCAGGTTTAAAAAAATACAAAAAAAATAGTCTTACATCTAAATTACAATATTTTATGAATACAATATAATTAATATTTATAATGTATTTTGATTTACTCTAAATTTAACGAATTAAATATATAATATGTACAAGATATATAAAAAACGATAAAAAGGTTAATGACATAGTATAAAATTAAATAAATAGAGAAAAATTAATTATTAGACAGCAGGTAACTGTATAAGCGTGACTTAAAGGTCTTTCACATGTACCTAAACATGTAATTATTGGGACAAGATATTTGAAAATTTTACATTTTACACGTTTTATTATTTTAATATTTTACATAGTGACCTTAACGATGTTTCATAATGAATTTTAAAAGCATTGATTAATTAGGCCAAATGAATACACAGGATTTACCGCATTCCGCAAGTGGATGGTTTCCTTGATTTGGTAACTGTTTGGCTTCCCGCAACAATTTTTTTTCTAATACCAGAACTAAAAGTATTATTCCACCCTTCAGGGATCAAATATTTTCACCATGTCATCCTATTTTCTTTAAACCTCTCAGGAATGAAATAAAATGGATTATTTCATAATATGACAAGTTACAATTCCTTAAGAGCTTCTGGTATTCACTTTTGGAGGTTCCCCTACGCTTAGCATTGATTGTGAGGTATTGCATCGGACTGAACAGTGTGAACCTAATAAGAACATTAAAATATGCGAAATGCATTCTCGTCTGCCATATTTCTATGACTATTTAACTCATGCCCCAGATGGAAGTCAATGAATAATCACGTTTCGATTAATGTTGTTTTACAACCAATGACAGTCGCGTTTCGCATCGCTCTTTATCGATTTATCTTTACCAGCTCCTGCTTTTGTGATAAAGAAACCCTCCTCCTTTTTAATATTCTGAATAGGACAGAACATTACTTTTCTCCAACAAATACACAGAATATAGCAAGTAATGAATAGATTCCGTGGTTTTACTGAGTTGTTTACTAAAAAAAATAAATGAGTAACCTACAATGTTGATTATAATATACTGTTTTATGTGTTTCATTATTTCTCCACTAGGGTGATTCTTACAATATTGCGGACCTATAAATTATATGATCAAGTTGCAGTGAATATACATAACCTCATATTTCTGATTTTTTTCAAACATCGCTGTTTAAATTAAATATATAAATATTTTAAAATATCGGTAACTATATTTTAATAATGATTTTTGGGTAAACAGCTTAATTTTATTCGCTAAATAGTCTTAACAAATGCCACTCTTGATTTCCAAATCCACTAGATATGTTCATTTCGTGACTCGTGAATTTGTCGATGATTTGGAAATCACTCATGACATTACTTACGATAAGCTTGATTCACAACAGTGAAATACATGGATTTTTTAAATAGAAAACCAGATGTAATAAGAACAATTAAGTCGAGAAGGTATAATGGTATTCTTCTTCTTCTTCTTCTTCTTCTTCTTCTTCGGCTTTCCCCCACTTATAGGTTTCCGTCTTCAGTTTCAATTTATCTCTATCATTCAAATCTCCCTCTTCCAAATATCTATCATCTATCATGGTTCTGACGTAGGTTTTCCATTTCCATCTCGGTCTGCCACGTTTATTTCTTCCATGGGGTGACCACTGGTATATATTTTTGGCCATCTTTCATTTTCCATTCTTTGTACATGGCCATACCATTTAAGCGTTTGATTTTCAGTGCTCTTAACAACAGATATGGTGATATTCATTTTTCTCCAAAGGAATTCATTTTTTATTTTATCCTGTCTTGTTTTTTGGAGGCTTCTTCTAAAATAATCAAATTCATCTGTTCTAATTTTATTCTTTTGTAATTCCGTCAAAGACCAAGTTTCACTTCCATATGACAAAATATTCTGTATTATGCTCTTATAAATTTTCATTTTAGTTTCCTTTGTAATATTTTTGTTCCAAATTATTCCATGTAATGCCTTAGTTCCTTTTTTGCCATTGCAATTTTAGTTTGTACATCTCTCTCACAGGTACCTGAACTTGTAATTTTTGGCCCAAGATATTAAAAAAATTTACAATGGTATTAATAAGCTATTGGTTTATATAGATGATGTATTATTAAGCGAAAGCGACAAGATGCTAAGGAACAATGTGTACGCTTTACTGAGTAGCATTAAGAAATTTGGACTGGAAGTAATCATCAATAAAAGTAAATACTGCGGTCACGCATAGAAATTCGTGATGTAGGGCCTAATGTTAATATAAAGTTAATGTTAAATGAGAGAAATTTTGGAAGGAGCGGATCAATAATTACAAACAGAAATGAGTACACAAAGAAATTAAACGTAGGCTCAATTCTGAAAATGCGTGCTATTATGCATTACAGAGACTCATGTCGTCCCAACTTCTCTCAAAATGCATTAAACTGTATATATATATATATATATATATATATATGTGTGTGTGTGTGTGTGTGTGTGTGTGTGTGTAACTGTTATTCTCCCAGTCATCATATTATTTGGAAGTGAAATGTGGGCTCTTACTTTAAGGAAGAAAAAATAATACAAGTATTTGAGAATAAAGTTCTTAGAATATTTTTGGACCAAAGAGAGATTAATAGAAAAGAACATGCAGAAAACTACATGATATTGAGATACATAATGTTTATAGGAAATCAGATATGATAAGAATACGTTTAATCTCATAGACTGCAATGGGCAGGGCATGTGTCACGAATGGGTAACGAAAAATGTCATGGAAATCCCTTTTAGGAAAACAAAAGGAAACCGTCCAGCAGGTAGGCCAAGAATAAGGTGGAAGCATAACACTAACCATGATTTGAGGGAAGTAGATTATAACAGAGGATGATTGGAAAACATTAGTTCAGGATAGAGATATTTAGAGAACTTATGTCCGCGTGGCCATGAACCTATGAATTCGATAGAGGCAGTGAGTTAGTTAGATTGCGATGGGAAGAGCATTTGGCACATATAGGGATTGAAATAGGGGCATGGAAACTACTATTAAACCAGAAGGAAGACACGCAATAGGTAGGCCAAGAAAGAGGCGGGAGAATAACATGTTATATGATTTGAGGGAGATAATTATACAGAAGATGTATGGAAAGGATGTATGGAAAGTGTATATCCATATGGACATGAACCTCCAGATTTAATAAATTCGGATAATTGGTTAGTGTGAATTTTCTTCTTTCTAGTAACAAGAGAAAGAGAGTTATTTAGGAAGCTGCAGGACAGATACACGCGAAGAGACTTAACAATTGCAAGTGGAAGTCATTGCACATTACATAGCCAATGTACCGCTAATAGCGCCGTTCCTACTGGCTCCAGTGTTGTCTTGTAGAGAGAGAAGGAGCATCCCATTTACCAGTCCATTATCCACCAAGTTGGCACGGTATTATCAGTATTGTTAAGGATGAGATTTTTTTGTTCCATCAGGCTAACATCGGCAGCCTCAATTTAGCGCTTTGGGAGTATATGAAGAGTATAATTTAGTTCCATTTCACAGTTTAATTGCCGACAGTTCTTGTGCTAGAAATGAAATGGCTACAATAGAAATTGCTGCTGCTCGGACGCAATTATTACGTGTATTACATTTTTAAAATAAGTTACTTTTTAAGAGAAGAAGCAGGGAAAGTTTCTTCTCAATTTAACTTCCTGAATTCTCAAATGTTCTTGAGATAAAACATTAAATACTGCATAAAATGTCTCTAAGTACGGTGGAAAATGGGTTTTTAAGTATTGCTTCCATCATTTTTCAAATTACATTACATTTCAATTTATTTACTATACATATATTTTCTGGCGTTATTTTTAGTAGTACATAACACAAACACACATAAAAACACAAACACACACTATATATATATATATATATATATATATATAATCTTTATACTCGGGACTTGTCCCCTGGATTTTTCTACCCTAAAAATCCATCGACTCCGGCCGGATTTGAACCCACGATCCTCGGGACAAGAGACAAGGATAAGGAACGTAACAACTAGACCACCCCTACAAATAAGGGATATATATATATATATATACCTCTCTCATTTGTATATATCCTTGTCTCTTGTCCCGAGGATCGCGGGTTCAAATCTGGCCGGAGTCGATGGATTTTTAGGGTAGAAAAAGCCAGGGGACAAGTCCCGAGTATGAAGATTTTCAGGCTCGTGAAAGAACCGCAAACCTGAATAAAAATGCATCTGTGCAAAATTTATCCATCCAAGTAACGCCTTGGTTGCCTACTAGGTGTCTCAGTGTATCGATGTGCTAACCACATGTTCTTCGTTGACATCTGGAAGTAAATAAGCGTAACTAAATTAACTTAGTTAAGAAACTCCGCTAGGGAGCCCATGTGTCCGCACATGAGGTGTATGGGGCATATATATATATATATATATATATATATATATGTATAAAACCTCTCCCTATGTGAGTATTTTAGGTCATCCGGTCCTTAGTCTACAGAGATATGAATATAGTTCTGGATCGTGCTGAACAAGGTGGAAATGATACGGTGGCGTAGATGGTCAAAATTGGGGGAAAAAAACCAAAAACAAAAAAAACAATAAATAATTTAAAGGTCAATGTAGGAAACTCTTTCAAGCCCAGATACATTAATTTTTAGGAGAACGATTTTGGCGTTTAACTATCCTGATATTTGTCTTAGCGGTGTGAAAAAAAAATTCCCATAAGAAAACCTAAAACAAATAAATCAACAGATTTTTTAAATTTGTTTTAAATAGTTATATATCAATGTACAATAACTTACGGTAACGCATAATTTGTTTTCGCTGCTGTCTGACTCATTTAACTAAGGTAGCATCAGGACTTTTTTTGCCATTTTAAGGACTATGTAGTAAATCTTTAGTGTCATTTTATCTAATCTTGTTTGTTATAAGAAATTAATTTTCTATTATAATTGAATAATTGCTGGTAGTATAGGCCCAATTGTTATTCGAGTTATTGTAGGCCCTTTTTCCCCCTTTTGGATATCCGCTCAAAACTATTTTTTTTGATATTCTCTATTCTGAAATCTAAAGTTGAGGTTTTTCCTTAAATATATTTTTTTAATAGCCTAGAATAGAATTGTGTACTTTATTTTACTATCTGTACGGCCGCGGTGGACTAGTGGTTATGCTCCTTGCCTCTGGTCCCAAGGGTCGCGGGTTCAAACCCGGCCGGGGTCGATGGATTTTTTAGGACAGAAAAATCCAAGAAGCAAGTCCTCCGGGAGGGACTTTAAGTCGTGGGTCCCGAGTCTGAAGATTTTCAGGCTCGTAAAAAATCCTTAAGCCTGAATGAAGAGGCATCTAAGCAAAATTTACCGAATTTTCCCGTCCTAGTACTACCTTGGTTTCCTAGATGTCAGTATGAGGCGGAACGCTGACCACGTACCACTCAAAATGACATCTATACGAAAACAAGTGTAACTAAATTAGCATGGTTCAAATACTTCCCTGTAGGGGAAGAACGCCTAAATCTCTGTAAAGGGAAAAAATAGGCTTACAATACAATACAATACAATACAATACTATCTGTATTTTACACTATTATGATCAAAAAATACCTTTTAACAGTAATAAATTGTGAATTTTACATAAACTTGCAAAGAGAGAGGTAATGTTACCTTGGAGAATGCGATGAAAATTGCCGGTATCAAAATAAGAAGTACGATATTCTACAAGTCGGCTCAGATATTAGCCTCCCTCAAGATGTAGGCCTAAGTATCATCGTTGAACTGACTAGAAAACTTTTATGATCTTAGATTCAACTGCCAATAAAATGGGTTTAAATGTAAATTAAGGAAAAGTAAGTATATAATGAAAGTAACAAATATAATGATAAAATATTAAGTGTTTGGGAAGATTTCTTGTTTTGTATAACTAGGCTTCTGGTTACTCTAAGAACATCTTGATCTTCTTCTTCTTCCTTTCATGTGTTACGATCTCAATCCAACGTTTGAAGGGTCTGCCCAAAGATATCTTGCCTGGTGGCTGGTAATAATTTAAGATTTGACGTGGTATTCTTGTTCTGCTCGTTCTTCTTACGTGGGATTTCCAGTTGTTTCTGTATTTTTGTACATATTCCATGCCTGATTCTGTTTGTAATTATTTGAGAATCTCAGAATTCCTTTTATGGTCTGTTCTTGAGTAACCTGCAGTACGTCTTATAAATTTCATTTCTGCCGCAGTTAGTCTTTGTTCATCTGCACTGCGAATTGTCCAGGCCTCACCGCCGTAACATAATATGAGTCTGGCCAGTGTTTTATAAATTCTAGTTCGTGTGTGTTGTTGTACTGTGATACTCAGAAGAATACAAAATTCTAATAAATCGTGTTTAGGATTAATAACATATTTTAAATAAAAAAAATTCGAACAAAAAATATAATGTAATTTATTTAAACATTTTAAAATCAATGGTAATGCATGGCAATGAAATCTAGATGTTAGTTAAGTGGGTGGTATATCCAGAATAAAGACTTTCGAGACCAAAATATTCAGGAAAATATTCATTTCATTCATAGAGTCCTGCTCAAGAGCAAGTCTTTTACTGCAAACTCAGCATTCTCCACTCTTTCCTTAACTCAGTTTTCCTCTTTTGTATCTGCATACAAACCATTTATTTTAATATTGTCTATCATCTGATGTCTTTTTCTGCCTCTAACTTTCTTTGCGTTGACCATTCCTTCTAGAGCATCCTTCAGCAGGCAGTTTATTCTTAGCCAGTGGCCAATCCAATTTATTTTCCTCTTCTTTTATGAGTTCCAGCATTGTTCTTCTTTCACCCACTCTGTCTAACACATCTTTATTTTCTTACTTTGTCTGTCCATTTTATACGTTCCATTCTTCTCCATATCCACATATCAAACGCTTCCAGTCGCTTTTCCTCATTCCGTCGTAATGTCCAAGTCTCTGCATCATACAATGCTACACTCCACACAAAGCACTTCACTAGCCTCTTCCGTAATTCTTTTGCCAAAGGTCCGCAGAAAATGCTTCTCTTCTTGTTAAAAGCGTCTTTTGCCATTGCTATCCTCTGCTTTACTTCTTGACCGCAGTTCATGTTACTACTGATAGTACAACCCTATATTTGAAGCTCTCCACTTGCTCAATGACCACTTTTTTAACCCTTATGTTTATCTTCCTTAGTTTCTTTTCTATAATCATGGCCTTCGTCTTATTTATATTTATCTTCATCCCATAATCATCGCACTTATCATTTAGCTCCATCAGCATGTTCCTCAGTGCCATTGCATCTTCTGCTAGCAAAGTCATATCATCGGAAAATCGTATGCACTATGGCTGTATATATAATTTGCGAGAAATGAAGGATGAGACACAACCATGAAATCTAAAAGTTATTAAAGTCTCCTGATTTTATAATATCAATAATTAAATTCTAAAGATTTTTATGGGTAGGATATCTGCAAAAATGCATGCTATTATGCATTGCAGAGACTTTTGATGTCCCTACTCCTTTCAAAAAAACGTTAAACTGAAAATATATAAAACTATTATTCTACCAGTTATATTGTATGGGTGCGAAACATGGACTCTTACTTTAAGGGAGGAAATGAGATTACGAGTTTTTGAGAATAAAGTTCTTAGGAAAATGTTTGGACCAAAGAGAGATGAACAGACAGGTGAATGGAGAAGACTACATAACAATGAACTACATGGTCTTTATAGGAAGCCAGATATAATAAGAACAGTTAAGTATCGTAAATTGCGATGGGCAAGGCATGTTGCGCGTATGGGGAATGAAAGACGTGCATGGAAGCTTCTTGTAGGATATCCGGAGGGAAAACGCCCAGTTGGTAGACCAAGAATGAGGTGGGAGAACAATATTACCTATGATTTGAAGGAAGTAGGTTATACAGGGAATGATTGGAAAGCATTAGCTCAGGATAGGGATGTATGGAGAGCTTATGTCCGCGCGGCCATGCACATACGGGTTCGATAGTGCCAGTGAGTAAGTAAGTAAGGATATCTGCAAAGAATGGCCGAACATGAGATTCTTAGTTATGGAGAGCAAATTTTAGGGTAAAAGAAGTGTGGGTCGACCAATACTGCAATGGATAGAGTTCGGGAGGGCGAGGCGCATTTGAGTATTACAGGATGGAGGATTGTTGCCAGGAATAGAGACGGCTGGAATAGGTTTCTAAGCGAAGCCGAGTATCAAAGTGGATTGCTGCTCTGATGACAATGATCACAAGGGAGAGATTAAATTAAGGAAAATAGATAGATAGATAGAGAGAGAGAGAAGTAAATTCTAGTTGTCTTTTATCCATATTAGCATAGCCAGCTTTATTTGTCATTATCTTCATTTCTTAATAGCGTATTCCACGGATGTGTATCTGTCACACAATGTACCACTGAGTGCGATGTAATGTCTCCTTCCATGATGATGATGCTGCTGCGATGATTGGTATATGTGTCAAAATGACGCAATATGCTTGCAGTGAAGGAAGGTCGAGCTTTTTTTTTATTTTATTACATTATAATTTCAACCCGTGTTTTACCATGGGCATATCACGGGATATTTACAGTTATTTACATACATTTACATTTTGTTTTGCTCTAGTTTGATTGTTCAAGAGTTTATTCATGAAGTGAGCGGAAGATGTTGCTGATGAAGTTCGTCACTGTGACGGTGTTGATGTGGTGCTGTAGTATCTGAGGTAGAGTTTGGGTTGTTAGAACAGGAGGCCGGTCTCTTGAGTACAGTGAACATTCTGTCAGAAGATGTATTGCTGTCTGTGGTGGACTTTCGGGGCAGTTGCATAGGGGAGATGGTGACTTTTTTATCCTGTGAAGATATGTACGGAAGCGTCCGTGGTTGGTTAGGAATTGTGTAAGGATGAAGTTTGGCCATAGGGATATAGAGAGCCGGTGGTGAATAGAGGGAATGAAACTGTTTGGTGTTGAAATGATACCTCGGAGTTGGTATATGTTGCATTCCATATGTTGATGTAATAGTTTAGCAGAAGTTGCTTGGCTCGAGAAATAGGGATGGAGTTATAGGTTACAGTATTTTTATAGCTGGCAGCTATTTTTGCTAGATAATCGGCTCGTTCGTTACCTCAGATTCCTGTATGTCCTCTGACCCAGTTTAGTGAGACTTGAGTTGTCTTCTTCAGAGTGATAATTTTCTTTCTGGTGTTGACTGCTATTGGTTGTGTAGTTCTTTTGTTAGAAATGGCCAGAAGTGCTGCTTGCGAGTCCACGTGTATTGCATAGGAAGTGTTTACATTACTTTGTTGTTGGATCCAGTTCACTGCCATTTGGATGCCTATAAGTTCTGCTTGAAATATAGAGCATTCGTTGTCCAGTCTACGTGACTCGGTGTAAATTTCTTTTGAATTTTCTTCTACGACTAATCCAGCTCCGACGTGGTTTTCCGTTTTTGATCCATCTGTGAAGATCTGTATGTTGGCTGGGATAACTGTACCTCTGTAATCTATTGTTATGATGTTGTCTTTCGGATGGATTCCTCCATATCTAATTAATACTTCAGTCTTCTTAAGTTTGGGCAGGACTGCATTAGTGGGCAAGCCTCTACTAGCGGCTTTTATGTCTTTGCTCAGATGTAGGGCTAGCTCTATTGGCATTTGTCCCTGCTATTGCTTGCAGAGCTACGTTGGAGACTGTTTTGTATGCTTTGATCGCGAAAATTAGGAAAGATCTTTGGATCTGCGTTAATTTGATATTAGCTCTTCTGGATAATGATTGGCTCCGGGCCTCCGCCGCATAACTGATGACTGGGAGGATGGCATGATTATAAATCGTGAGAAGGTGGTGGTAAGAGATTCCCCAAGATGATTTGGAACATCGAATTAGGTTATTTCGAAGCTTCAGTAATTTGTTTTCTAGGAATTGAGTGTGGGGAAACCAATCCATCTTGCAGTCAAGCATAACTCCCAAGTATTTCATTCTTGAGACAACATTTATACCCCACTTTATGACTGTCGGATGAGTACTGTATTCTGTTCTTTTCCGGATGTACATTGGCATAAGTGCTGTTTTATCCTGTGCTATTTCTAATTTTTGTGTTTTACACCAGTCCTCTATGTTTTGGAGTGCAGTTTGAAGAGTGTCGAGGATGTGCGAATGTGAGAGTCCTTTCAGCATGATCATTATGTCGTCGGCATATATTACAATATCTAGGTCTTTATGTTAGAAAGTTGTTCAATTAAACCACTGATGATGATGTTCCAGAGGGTGGGACCAGCAACCGATCCTTGTGGGCATCCTTTGGTGACTTGTTTGGAGATGGTCAGGTTGCCTAGTTTATAGGAGGCGGTGCGATTTCGAAGGAAATCTTGGATGATACAGAAGATATTCGGAGGGCAATCTAAGTTCCAGAGCCGTTCAAGGAGTCCCGGGTGCCAGGCATTATCAAATGCTCCAGCGATATCTAGAGTGAGGAGACAGCATTTTAGTCCTTGCTGTCTGTTGTGATGAACATAATTCGTAACCGCTTTTATAGCATCTGTGGATGATTTTCCTGCTGTAAATCCGTATTGTTGCTTTGGTGTCCGCCCGGGGGATTCCAAGTGGAAGTTGAGTCTTTCCATTATTAGTTTTTCCAGAAATTTTGCAGGAATCGATAACAGGCTGATACCCCGATATCCAGTTATGAGGTGATGTTTACTCTTGTCAGCTTTTGGGAATTGCTATTATAGCAGCGTTCTTCCAGGTCGACGGGAAGCAACCTAGTCTCAGACATTTATTAAATAGTGTTATCCAGAAGGTTGGTAAATACGCATGTATTCTTTTGACGATAGTGCCTTCGATGCCGTCGGGTCCTGGGCATTTATGGTTGTTTAGGCGTGTTATTATTTCTTCTACTTCATGGTAGGTGAAGTCAGATTCTGGCTGGGTGTCTGGCGCGACTCTTGCTGTTACTTGTGTTCTGATGATTTTCTGTTCTTCGCTGTCGAGAGCTGGAGGGTCATCTGGGAAAAAATTATCAAGGAGGGCAGTAGCAGTGTCCTCTGCGTTCAGAGTGGAGACTCCGTCTTGCAGGGTTAATGTTGAATATGCGTGCTTTTTTTCAAAATCCCGTTTGCAGGCCTTGTAGATTTTCCTGGGCGATTCTTTAGAGCTCTCTGTACAGATTTCTTTCCAAGATTCCTGCTTCGCCTTAAGGAGTTCTGTTTTGTAGTTTATTGTGAGAACATTGAGTTTTTCTTTGTAGATTTCTTTTATCGATGAATTTTTGCATCGTTTAAACCTGCGTTTTGCTGCATTTGTTTGTTTTCTGAGTATAAGGTCGAGCTTAATAGTCTATGTATGTTATACAATCTAACAACATTGAATCAGCTTTGTTATTATAGAAAAGAATGTTCAAAACTATTCATGTACCTAATATTTCATTACGTCATAACGGTATTTACGGGTATGAATCTTTCCTATCACTCGGTTGATATCCACACCCGTGGCCTATTCTACTTTTACTAAGTTTGTTACCTATCAGCAGAATACGAATTAAAAAAGTTCAACATAATTACTTAGGAACAATAATTTCAACAACAAAATTAAATACAAGAAGCAAATAAACATACGCTCAACTATGGAGAGGCATGTGATTTATTGATTACAGGGACTGTTGTCATTCCAAATTCCCTCAAACAGCGTTAAACTAAAAATATTATAAACGGTTATTCTTCCAATAATGTCATATGGATGCGGAGAATCTTTAAGGGAGCATAAAAGATTACGAGTATATGAGAATAAAGTTTTAGGGGAAAAAATTTTGACCGAAGAGAGATGAACAGACATGTGAATGGAGAAGTCTAAATAACAGTAAGTTATGTGATTTTTATGTTTAATAATTTTATTAATATAGGCCCTATTATGTCAGATTATTGATTTTAATGCTTTTAATTATTTCTTTGGGGGGAAACCAGATATAATATGAACAGTTAGTTTTCGTAGACTACGATGAGAAGGGCATGTGGCGCGAATGGAGAATGAAAGAATAATATGGAGACTTTTTGTAGACAAACCAGAGGAAAAACCCCAGTAAATAGGCTAATGGTGACGTGGGAGGATAGCATTAACCATTATTTGAGGGAGATAAATTATACGGCGAATGATTAAACACGTTATCTCATGATAGGGATGTATAGAGAGCTTGTTTCCACGCTACAAATAAACCTCTGGGTTCGATATTGTCAGTGCATTAGTTAGACCAAAAAGTAAAGTGATCCCATTACACGCCTTACAGGGCCCTTGTGTGGTATGAGGTTAAGGCTTCCACTTTTCTAGACCATCACCACTTGATATCAGCCGGGTTCTTAGCCCTGCGTGGTTGCCCCTTTACATTCAGAAGAAGCGTATAGTACTCATTTTCGTTAGGAGCTCAATCGACTGCAAGTTCATTGTGTCGCCAGAAGTTTTAGGCCAGTTTAAAAATCCAAATCATAACGTGGCTCAGTCCCCAAACCCTTCGGCTTATACCGTATTGTCTTAACAACTAGGCTTACTTACTTACTCACTGGCACTATCGAACCCGTAGGTTCATGGTCGCGCGGACATAAGCTCTCCATACATCCCTATCCTGAGCTAATGCTTTTCAATCATTCCCTGTATAATCTACTTCCCTCAAATCATAGTTAATGTTATTCTCCCACCTCATTCTTGGTCTACCAACTGGGCGTTTTCCCTCCGGCTTTCCTACAAGAACCTTCCATACAAGTCTTTCATTCGCTATAAGTGCAACATGTCCTGCCCATCGCAGTCTACGAGATTTAACTCTTCTTATTATATCTGGCTTCCTATAAAGACCATGTAGTTCATTGTTATGTAGTCTTCTCCATTCACCCGTCTGTTCATCTCTCTTTGGTCAAAATATGTTCTAAGTACTTTATTCTCAAATACTTGTAATCTCCTTTCCTCCCTTAAAGTAAGAGTCCATGTTTCGCACCCATATAATATAAATGGTAGAATAATAGTTTTATATATTTTCAGTTTAACGTTTTTTGAAAGCAGTTGGGACATCAAGAGTCTCTGCAATGCATAATAGCACGCATTTCCAGAATTGAGGCTATGTTTAATTTCTTTGTGCATCTCATCACTATTTGTGATTATAGTTCCTAGGTATTTGAATTCAGCCACTTTCTCAAAATTTCCCTCATTTGTCATTAGCTGAAACAACTAGGCTACGGCGAGCATAACCCTTGTTAGTTAGATGCCTACTAAAACTTATTTGAATCTACATACATTGAAAATACAGCAATATCGTAAATTGAAAATACAACAATATTCTAGAAAAAAACCTGTTTTGTTAAGGATATTTTTCGTAAAGAACAAGGTTAAAGCATATTGGATCTCAATATTGTAACATGTGTGACGCCTAGGGGCAGAAAAGCAATCAGTCATCACATCTCAGATGTCTCATAATATCGATCAGATTGTTTCTCCAGTATCACAGATGTTGAGATGTAACATAAAGTTCTTCGACATCCGACAGCTCCATCACAATTTTATCTATATCTCTTTCTTCTTTTCAATCCTCTATCTCAATTCCCACACCAAATAACTGTATCATTTCCCATCGAAAAGCACTGCACTTATTCATTGCATTGTCTCTAAGGAGATTCCTGGAGGAAATTATATTAAATTTCACAATTTTTGGTCAGAACAACTCAATATTCAACTTCTAGAACGCTACCAACGACAGTCCAAGACAATCAACGTTTACAACGTCGTAAAACAATAGCTAGTAGCACATACTCATCCTGCTGCTGATGGAAGTTAACTTCCCAAAGACCTCCAGTTAATATTTTAAATACAACATTTTAACACAATTGAGGACGACGGCATCTGTCAAAAGGTATATATCATAATTTTTATCTTATACACCTTCTGGGAAAATAGATATAATAATAACAATGAAAATTATAATATTTAATTTATTCTGGCATAGTCAAGACCATAAAGCCTTCTCTTCCATTAAACCAGAACAGATATACAAAATGCTGACTTACATATTGGCAAACGCGTAATATGTTTGGATGAAGACTGAAGTTTCTTAAAATCATCTTCACAGATTTTTACACAACATTTCCAAATTTATCTTATTTATTTCATAATATTTCACTGATCTTTCGCAAATAAATTTTGCTAACAACATCTCTTCCTTCGCAGTTTATTCAATCATTCACTTCTTCCCAATGACTGATAATTTTACCTATAACATCTTCTTGTCTTCACACTTCGGTAACGTTTACTCGTTCGCACTTTGGACACAACTGGCCCATTACACCCTCGCACTTTCCTATATATATATATATATATATATATATATATATATGTAAGGGTAGGGTCATTCTGTAAAAAAAACATTCTGGGCATTAGTTTCTATGATTATTTTAGAATCTTTGTATCTGGAAAATGGTTACTCTAGAAAGCACGTCTAGAGAGGTCGTTTTCTCACGATTCCAATCTAACCCACATTGGCTAATATGGATTCTTGCTGTTGCCCGTTAAATTTAGTAATTTGAGCAACTCGTCAATAATGAATCACAATATATACAGTTCTGGTATACAATTTATAAAAAATAAAAAATCAATGTAGAATTTATACACACATAGTACACTCTTATTTTTATTTGGTAAATATATTAATTGTAATAATAATACTGGTAATAAAATTATTATTATTATTATTATTATTATTATTATTATTATTATTATTATTATTATTATTATTATTAGTAGTAGTAGTAGTAGTAGTAGTAGTAGTAGTAGTAGTAGTAGTAGTAGTAGTAGTAGTAGTAGTATTATTACTTCATGAATATTCCGCACTACGTACAGAGCTTCTGTTTCAGTGATTTGACGCTAAATTTTTGTCTAATGCATTTTCTTCCGTAAGATCCTTGCTTCTATACTTCTCTCTCCATCCATCCAAATGATTAAATATAATTACACTTTTATGATTGCCCGTACCATCTCCAACGCTTTTTTTCTAATTTGACCCTTTCAACCAGCATTATTTCTCATATTTTACTAGTTTTGATTTTATCCCGTCTTAAAATTTCTGTCGATCGCCTTCAAAAATCAATTTCCGCTACTAAGAGTTTCTTCGCTTGTTGTCTGCAGACTGTCGATATTTAAAAATCATTGAATCTGTGAAAGTGAGTCTCGACGATATATTTGCGTCAAATCAAAATTCTGATACCGTCGGGAGATAAAAAACTCCTGAAAGATGGTTCAAGACCACACAATTTGATAACCCCTACTTTGAAGAGTAGTTTTATTTCTTCTCAGAAAATAGTCCAAATAAAATATTGTTGTTAAAAACGACATTACTTATAACAAACACACACACACATACACACACACACACACACATATATATATATATATATATATATCCATCCATCCATCCATAGTAATTCTGCCCGAAGGCAGGTTCTTCACTGCAATCATAGCATTTTCATGCTATGCTTGCAGCTTTACTAGGTAATTATAGGTGTGGTAGTTTCCCGTTACTTTCCACACCGGTGAAGGATGAGGATGATGATGATGATGATAAGGATGATAGTGATAATGATAAGGATGATGATGATGGCCATATGATTTCGAGGACCGTTTGGGCCTTAAAGTTTTCCTGACATTTGTCTTATAGGTGAAGAAAAACCCCGATAAAAACCTCACCCAGAAAAACTGCCCCGGCCGGGGATCGAACCCGGGCCCGCTGCGTGACAAGGCAGCACGCTACCTCGAGACCACAGCGGTGGACATATGTATATATATATGTTCTTTATAGACTGCTAAACCGTTCAACCAATCTTCGTGAAAATTTGTATAAACAGGTTTTCAAATGCGGCCAGTGTTTAGCCGTATCTGTTTTTAAAATTATTAGGTGTAGGAGTTCACCTGAAAAGAAATTTAAAAGTCGCTCTAGCGATCGTAATTTTCGATGTTCACAACAAAACTCGGAATGCCGTATTAAAATAAACCGAGGTATGTATTGTGCAAAAATAAGCGAAATCCGACCGTTAGAATGGGGGTTTACCTGAAATCTGAAACTAAAAATGTACTCTAGTAACCGCTATGTTTGGTTCGTCGCATTGTTTACCTTATAATTAATTAACTCAATATTTAATTTATTTAGACGTAGCAGCGCACGCGGGATTAGCTGGGTTTGTTTACAGAAACTCCATTACTTATGAGGCAGTATCTATAGAAATGGGGATTTCTCTGAAAGCCATAATTTAAATTTTTTTCAGCGGCCGTCATGTTTTCCTCGCAACACAATTGAATACATGATTAGACTAATTGAAGGAAGGTATATTCCACAATACAACACTTTTGAATATAAACTCCACTTGCTGTGGAATTCGCTTTGTTGACGTAGTGCCTGAACGATGAACTTTTTTCTCGATGTGTATTTGAGATTAAAGTACTCGCACAGATAAATTTATGCAGTATCTTCCAAACATGTTTTTGCTTTTATAGAATCATTGTTTATTACATAAAAAGCTAGAGTCATTAAGTAAATTAATTTGCTTATTTATAAGCAGTAGAAAAACAATGGTTTGTTGTATTGTCTTTTTATAGTCTCTACAAATAAGGAGTTGCTTTATACATTCGCATCATGCTTCTATTCTGGTCGTACTCTATTCTTAACTTATTAACATAAACTAAAGCTCAGTTTTTATATATTCTTCTTTTGTTATCTTATTCGTCATGATATAAACTCACATTCCTTTGATTCTATAAATGGAGAAAGAATGTGTACTACCATTTGAAAATAATATAGGGCATATTGTACATTGTCATTTATACACTACTTGCATATAAATTATCTCTGCTCGTAAGTTTCATGCCAACGTCCCCTTTTGTTATTAACTCCAAGACTTCCATATATAGCGCAAATATTCCAGGCAAATGTACTATATAACACAGAGAACTTGAGTTTAAATGCCATTTCATGTCAACATTACATAGTGATGAGATAAAATTAAATTACATATGAGGAATAAATACTTCACTAAGCAGTGAATGCTCTATAACTAACTCACTGGAACACATAGGATCATGGCCGCGCGGACACATGCTCTCCTCTCCATACATCCCTCTCCTGAGCTAATGTTTTCTAATCATCGCCTTTATAATTGGCATCCCTCAGATCATGGTTAATGTTATTCTCCCACCTCATTCTTGGCCTACCTACCGTACCCATTCTCTCTTCTTTTTTACAAGGAGTTTGCATTCCCCTTTTCCTGTCCCCATTCACGCCACATGCCCTCCCCATCGCAGTCTATAAGATTTAACTTTCCTTATTAAATTCTGTTTCCCATTAAGATAATGTAACTCACTGATGTGTAGTCTTCTCCATTCGTTTGTGTGTTCATCTCTCGTTTTTTTCTAAAAATGTTCCTAAGAACTTTATTCTCAAATACTCGTAATGTAATAAATCCGTTTTTTTTAATTTAATATTTTTTAGAATTATATTCTTTATGACGTCAAATCGTCCACCATGTGGTTTTGGGTTTGCGTTGCTGGCTCATACGCAGTGGGCCCGAGTTCAATCCCCGCTCGTAACAAGTTTCCTGGGTAATGGTGTTTTTCAGGGTTTTCCCTCACTTGTAAGACTAATGTCAAGAAAGGTTAAGACCCAAATGGTCCCCGAACATATCTGGCCATATAATCACCATTATAATATTCGCCATGTGATGAAAGAGGTGCTGGAAGCTTCTGGTAGGAAAAGCAAGGGAAAAGCCCAGTTGGTAGACCAAGAATGAGGTGGAAGAATAAATGTATCCATTATTTGAGGGAAGTAGATTATACAGGGGATGATTGGAAAATATTAACTCAGGATAGGGATGTATGGAGAGCTTATATCCGCGCGGCCATGAACCTACGGGTTCGATAGAACCAGTGAGTTAGTTAGTTAGTTAGTTAGTTAGTAAGTTAGTTAGTTAGTTAGTAGTATGAATGTGTGTGAAAATGGTGCGTTTCGTCTTCATTTGTGTTTTATCCTGATATTGAGCTGATCAATCATTCGGGGAGGCCCTCCATGCCCTTGTGGGGTCAAAATGTGTGTATATGTGATCCAGAGTTTAAATTCCTTTCCCGACAGGTCTTGCCACTGTAGGAACCCGAGTTGCGTGTGGCAAGTGAAAAGTTAGGCCTACCTACAAGGTGTCAGGTTAAACTCCGATAAAGAAAGAGAAATGACATCAAGTCCTGCTTCTATTCAATTTACAGCAATATAAAGTGGGATAACATATTCTAAATATGTATTTTCATATGTGCCATATCTTCTTTCTGGGTGTCTTCATGAACAAATACTTTAGTTGAAGTACATTAAGATATGTTGGAAATTGTGCAGTATCACGTCAGTAATGTCCTGCTTGTATGTCCCTTGTAGGCAATTTTACAAGAACCACGCCTCCCGGGCCTTACTAGAAGACTGCCAGGAGATTATTCGTAACTCTTCATCATCATCAACAATCACGGATTAAGCCCATGTGGCTTGTTCCGGTCTCATAGATCCTAATTCAAAAAGTTGAATCCATCTCTTTTTCGGTCTACCAATATTCGTGTCTCCTCTTGGTTTGTAATTAAGTATAATTTTTGGAATCCGATCATCTTTCATTCTTTCAACATGTTCTTTCCAGGTTTTCTAGATTATTTTATTTTATCTAAAAGTTTAAATATATTTCGCCCGTTTCTAATATCTTCACTTCTTCTTTTATCTAGAAGTTTGCAGCCAGCCACACTTCTCAGAAATATCATTTCAGCTGCTTCTATGGTCTTCCTTTCTCTTTTAGTTAAAACCTAAAATTCACTACCATACAATAGTAAGCCACTGCTTTATAAAATTTAACTCCTATAATTTCCAATTTCTGAAAATATGATTGGTGCAGTTAAAAGATTGATACACGTTTTTGAATTGTATAGTTCCTACGCCATAGTTGATCGATTTAAGGTATCATGCTTTGATGCAGAGTTACGGAATTTACGCTAGTTCGAGTCCCTATAACTATCTCCCGTAGGTTCATGGCCTCTCGGTCATGAGATCTTCATATATCCCTATCCTTAACCATTTTCCATTCATCCCCTGTGTTATTCACCTTCCTCAAATCATATTTAATGTAATTTTCCTACCTCATTCTAAGCCTACCTAATTGTCGACTTCCCTCACATTTTCCTACAAGGAGCTTCCATGCCATTTTTTCATTCCCCATTCGTGCCACGTGTCCTGCCCATCGTAGTTCGAGTCCCCATGGGGAAGAATTTTTTCAGTGAATTTTGACCAGTATATAGCCGGTGCCCAACTAGAATCATGAGAAATTTAGGTAGTTCTTATAAATAGCGGATTCAGTTGGAAAAATGAGCTATAACGATGGCGAGGCCGAACATGTTGATTACATGTCAACCTAAACTGGTTGGATGATCGTCCACCTCACTGATTTATACATGTGGATGCGAGTCCCTAAACGCGATGCGAATTTCTTTTTAATTCTGAATTTATTTCTAACAGGAGCGCGGTATTGGTGCCGGCAACAATACAAGAAGTAAAAATTAAGTATATTGCATAGACCGAGAAACGAATTATTTGCCGGTTACACACAAAGGTATACTGCTATTTTTCTTACTTAATTTTCTCCCTGTTTGGCTATAAGTTTCGAACCAGTAACATCTAGAAATTCCCACACCATCCCGCGCCGCGAAGTCCTATGATATCATTCAATCAACCGTTTTAATTGCAGGATTATTTACAGTAATTTATCTTCTTCAGCCACATGAATTTGAAGTTCATCCGTTCCCATTATTTTAAAACACAGTTGAACTTATTCTTATATTTCTCGTAAAGTTTCTATGCCTTGTTCTTGGTATTCTCTGTATTAATATAGATTGTATACATTTTCATTCTATCATGTATCTTTCAAGATGTATATCAATCATTTGATGAGTTTTATTAACACCTCCTTACCAATACTTTCAAGCATATTTGTTTTTCAAAATCGTTACTGTAATTACTAAATCACCTACACCATCTTTATTAATATAGGGAAGTTAGGGTAATTTGGACCCTTGTGTTTGAGTGGACCCTGTTAATTGATGCTGCCTTCGAACAGAAAATAATTTTAACTCCTTTCCCTCATCAACTTTGACGGGTTCTAGGCCAGTTTCTTTTATTCTTTGTGCGAAGAAGGGTTTATTTGTGATATTTATGAAAATAACCACTTTAAAAGTTTTTCAAGCTAGGAATAAATTCTTAATTTCTGCTATTGAATATTACAAATGTTGAAAAACTCCTATATATATTATGTAGACGCTGTTTTAATATACTCACGGGTTTGGTTTGATATTATATGACATGGTGGCTGTATAAAATAATTAAACATAACAAAGGAATTCGGTTAATGTGGACCCTCCACGAGGACCTGGATCCACTTTACATGAATACGTATATTTTATCAATGAGGATACTATCTGTAAAAAACATTCACTTAATTAATTTTATACAAGTAAATAGAAACAAATTATTAGAAATCCTCAAATATGATGGAATCCCAGACCAACTGATAAACGCTATATATGATATTTATAAGGATAATTACATCCAAGTTAAGATTGAAAATAAAATCTCGGAATGCAGACCAATTAATCAAGGAGTTAGACAAGGATGTGGTCTTTCACCAATGCTCTTCATAATATACATGAAGTCAATTATTAAAGAATGGAGACTACAACCACATGGCAGTATACCACCTAATAGATTATATAATTTAGACACCCTATTATTTGCAAATGACATTGTGTTTATAGCGAATTCAGAAGATGACCTACAACGTTCACTCCACTCTTTTCACCAAACTGCAATAAACTACAACATAGAAATCTCAACAGAAAAATCTAAAGTCATGGCTTTCCTAGGAAAAGACCCAGTTCGCAGTAAAATTGTTATTAATAATAAAATATTAGAACAAACCAATTCATTTAATTATCTCGGATACCAAGTTACATACGAAGAAGAAAAAGATTTCAGTCAAAAAATTATAAAATTTAACAGAGTAACAGGAATTATAAATAATATTTTCAAGCCAAACACAGTACAGCAACACACACGAACTAGAATTTATAAAACACTGGCCATACCCATATTATGTTACGGCAGTGAGGCCTGGACAATTCGCAGTGTAGATGAACAAAGACAAAGTGCGGCAGAAATGAAATTTATGAGACGTACTGCGGGCTATTCAAGGACAGACCATAAAAGGAATTCTGACATTCTCAAAGAATTACAAACAGAATCAGTCATGGAATATGTACAAAAATACAGAAACAACTGGAAATCTCACGTACGAAGAATGAGCAGAACAGGAATACCACGTCAGATCTTAAATTACCAGCCACCAGGCAAGAGATCTTTGGGCAGACCCTTCAAACGTTGGATTGAGACCGTAACAGACCACTAGGTCTATCACATGAAAGGAAGAAGAAGAAGAAGAAGAATTTTATTTAATATCCTTGTAATTTTACTAATCCCAAAGACCGACGCTTTCTGTTGCATGGCGTGTGAATGTTATCAACAATAAATTTTCAAAACATTAAATAAATATCAACGCTTTTTAATTATTATGATCAGTCATAAATATTTTCTGATTAACCTGTGCCTGTCTGTATAAATTTAATAGAGTAAATGAATTTGCAAGTAGACTAAAAGCTAAGGTGGACTTTGGGTCCACTTTATCTGAATATGGATATTAAAGTGAACCTTTCTTGTAATGTAAAAAGTATATAAATTATGAAGAATATATTTGAATAAAATAACAATGCTAATGGTAATCACTGTAATTAAACAAAAGTGAGGCCCCTTAATAAAAGACGAAAAACAACAAACTCAAAACAGGTCCAAATTATCCGAAGTCCTTCTTGGCATCTTTTAAAAGAAATCTAAATTTATATTTGCTCTAACCTGGACTTATTACCCAGTGTAAGGTACATATATTAATTGGTGTTTCTCGTATAATTTATAATATTTATATTATTATTATTATTATTATTATTATTATTATTATTATTATTATCGTATCATTATTGTTATTACCCTATAAAATGTTTGTGCATGAAATTTACTTTCCTACATTTATTGTATATTTAACTGTTTATAATTAGTATAGTGTATATCTATATTTGTCAAATATTTATTTGTATTTGTGCTGGTTGAGTGGAAGAGAGGGCCTTATGGCCTTAACTCTGCGAGAATAAATAAAGTATTATTATTATTATCATCCTACATAATTCATAATAATAATATAGCCTAATGATGATTTATTTAAACTGGCAGATTCAATATCACATTGCTTTTCCTTTCGCTGAATCAGTAGAATAAAAGTTTCAGAAACATTACATAAGACCATAACGGTATAAAATGAATGTTAATTGTGGTTATGATAATAATAATGTTTTCTTTATTCTGGCAGAGTAAAGGCCATAAGGCCTTCTCTTCCACTCAACCAAGACAAATATACAAGTATGTATTTATTATCGACTCACTATGATGGTTGTCCAGCGGCTCGCTTTGTTTCGCCTCAGCTGTTACATATAATTAAATACAAAGATGCCGACTACCTCCACTATAATAATACCGCATGTTAATCATTGTCAAACATTGTCGCGCTGCGCCTGCTTTTATATAAATAGTGAGGCGATAATACAATATAGTTTATTTATACAGTATACTACTTAAAATGGTTTAAAAAGATATTAAAAGTTGCAATTTAAATATCATGCACAAACATTTTATATGATAAACATATTATTATTATTATTATTATTATTATTATTATTATTATTATTATTATTATTATTATTATTATTATTATTAAACAAGAGTAGAACAATTAATTAAACTGCAAAATAAAATTATTACATGTACATTACACAAGGTAATGATAAAAATATTCCAAATATATGTTTAAAAAAACCATTTTACTTATAAAACATATACCTATACAACTATCAATGTGAAATCTTTGAATTAAATTCAAGTGTGGATGAACGTTATGGACCCAAGAAGTTCCAGAATTTCTAAAATAAAAAAACACCAAAAATGAATTCTGAAAAATCATATTAACATATAAAGGAAACATTACTTGTTTTCAAATTAAAATACAAAATTATGTCATGAACTTAGGTGAATTGTGTTGGGGAACATTGAAAAACACATGAGGATATATATATATATATATATATATATATATCTATATATAGCATTATATTCGCTACATACGTTATGAATAAGTTGCAGATTAATAAGAGACTGGAAATACGAGTACCTTCAAATAATACGTGGTAATAAATAGAGGTAATGATTAGGCCCCTGTATTTTGAATTAGAATTTAAAGAAGGAATTAGATAACCGACGTAATTTAATTCTATTTCACCAGATTTAGAAATGGAATAACATCTTAAATTTTATATTAATTCTAGCAGAACTCTGTACATTGAAATTGGCGATTATACACCAGGATTTAAGGAGGAAATTGTAATTGAGGTCAGACAGCAAGTACATGATACTCGCTTTAAACCAAGCGTGCTCAAAGTTTGAGTAGAAAGTTTGAAACTCATGAAATATGAAAATATTAGTAGCGGTTGTAAAATGTTGATAGGTTATTGGAAGGTCTACACACAGAAGTTCGTTATGTAGTTGTCTTTAACATACTTTGCACCACATATATGTACTTTAGGTCGCGTGACAACCATATTTAATTGACAAAGACGCCTCGACATGTCTGTATTGTTCGTGTTCGGCATCAAAGATGTTGAAAGAAAACTCCAGACTTTTAATTTCAACATTCATTAGAATGCAGCTATATATTGTGATGGTATTACATAAACCATTTGTGAACTGTGCAAGCTGTTATTTTTAATATAGCTTTGTGCAGCATGGTTTCCGTACAGATTTTCCATTTTTAAATTTTTTTAAATTTTTTTATTTGTCTCGCGCCTTAGTCGAGTGGTTAAGGCAAAATGCCTTACTGCAGAGATATGGGACTTGCGCTGGTTAGGTTCTCCATAGGGAAAGACATTCTCTCATGGAATTTCGGCCAGCATGGGACCGGTGCCCGCCCAGCATCATGAGACATTTGGATAGCTGCAATAGGTAGCCGCTCCAGGTTGAAAAGACCAGCAATAACGGCTGGGGGACCCGACATGCTGACCGCATGTCACCTCTAAACTGGCTGGAATCGTCTACCTCTGTGATTAGCACATGTAGGTATGAGGTCAGCAGCCGAATGGTAAGCCAAGGGCCTCCTAGGCCTGTAGAAAAAATATTTAGCAGGTTTCAGAACGTTTCACAACATATTCTTGTTCCCAATTAATCTACTGTCATTCTCCTCCACATCTCTCTGTCTTTCCAATCTCCATCGACCT
The DNA here is from genome assembly GCA_030220185.1 of Diploptera punctata. NCBI lineage: Eukaryota > Metazoa > Arthropoda > Insecta > Blattodea > Blaberidae > Diploptera > Diploptera punctata. The sequence goes on from JASPKZ010008882.1 coordinate 702,476, forward strand.
ATCATTTTTCCCCTCAAGCTGATCAAAACACCACTAATCCACATTATTTTTGGCTGTCTTCTTCTTATTCTACCAAATGGCACACAGTCTATATTCTTCTAGCGAACCTGTATTCTGTCATTCATTTTCACGACCATACCGTCTTAATTGTATTCGTATGAAATCCACAATTGAAGATTGAAGATGCATCTTTTGTTTAATTACATTGTCCCTAGTTTATTCTAGAAATCCCATCCGAACACCTCCAAAATCCATTTCTACATAATATAATTTGCGTATTGTTCTAGATTTTAATTCCTATTTTTCTGCACCGTTTGGTATTGTATTCATTGTTTTGTTTGTTTTAGAACTTATGTCCTTATCTCATAAAACACAATTTAATTTTTATATCGCAGATTTATCCCTATCTCCTCGTTAATTTCAGCATTGTGATTCGCGTGTACACTAATTTTTTATTCCAAATGTACATATTCGTCACATGCTTTATTTTTCCATGTACTTTTATATACTCTTTAAATACAATGAAAATGTTAGATGAATTTAATGATAACTTTTGTTCGTGCAAAACGAATGCTATTATAACTATTTACTTAATAAGCGCATATGAAATAATTCCTAAAATTTATTCAGAACTGATTATGCCAAAATAATATTTGTTGTTTCGATTTAGTTCTGCTTTTGCGGATTATGAAGTTAAATATAAAATTGGTACCTGGTAAGGTACGAATTTTTAAAAGTGTAAATTTTGGGGATTGATTAAATATGCTTGTTTTAATTAATTCTAATTATAATACCAGATCTTATCACATAATTTCACCTTTATAATCAAGAATTATTAGTTATATTCCGTTATTTTTTGTTTCCCTATTTAAAGAAAAATCTTAATTGCTAACTCATTGTTACTATCGAACCCGGAAGTTTATAGCCACTCAGATATAAGCTATGTACATATATCCTGAGCTAATATTTTCCAATGATTCCTTCTATAATTCATCTCCCTCAAATCATGAGTAATGTTATGCTCCCATCTCATTCTTGGCCTAAGTACTGTCTTATTTTCCTGTAGGAATTTTCTGTTCTACACTTTCATTTCCCCTTTTTACCACATCCATTCGATTAACGATAATTTTAACTATAATAATAATAATAATAATAAGTAAGAACTAATACAATAAGAGAAATAATGAATGTAGAAAAATATATTGTACAAGAGATTGAAGAAATCCAACTAAGATGGTATGGACATATAATGAGAAGAAGGGACACAGAAAAAACAAAGAAATATTGAAATGGATACCTCCTGGAAAAGGGATATGTGGCAGACCAAAGCCAATGTGGATAAAGGGAATTCAAGACACCATGAAGAAGAGAAATATGACAGAAGCAGATACGCAAGACTGGGAAGTGTGGAAGAAAAAAATTGTATATTTTGGTTGAGGATGCCTGTGTAAATAACAGAAATAATCCTGAAACAAAAAAATTATAATAGGCCCTAATAACAATAATAATAATAATAATAATAATAATAATAATAATAATAATAACAAAATAAAAGTAATTTTATATACCGATTTTTATTGTTTACACATCTTTCTGTGCCTAAAGTTTTATTTTCCTTCCCCAATCGTCTTTATCCATCCATTCCAGTTTTTATTTCTTGCATCCACGAGTTTCGAGGTTTTTCCTTTCCTTCTTGTTCCAGGTGGACACCATTCCAATGTTTTTCTGGGAAACCTTTCTTCTTACATTCGTCATAATTTAATTGCTTATATCTTATATAATCTACTATTGAATATATCTAATGTTATTTTTTTCTCGTAAGACAGTATTTTTTATTTTTTCTAATTCTGAACATAATAATAATAATAATAATAATAATAATAATAATAATAATGACAATGATGATAATAATAATAATAATAATGACAATGATGATAATAATAATAATAATAATGACAATGATGATAATAATAATAATAATAATAATAATAATAATAATAATGACAATGATGATGATGATGATCATCCATCCATAGTAATTCTGCCCGAGGACATGTCTTTCGCTGCAATCATAGCATTTTCATGCTATACTTTGCAGCTTTACTAGGGAATAATAGGTGTGGCAGCTTTCCGTTACTTTCCACACGGGTGATGAATGATGATGATAATAAGTGTGATGATGATGCTGGATGATTTTCGAGGACCGTTGGGCCCTATTCTTCCTGACATTTGTCTTACAGGTGAGGGAAAATCCTGCAAAATCTAACCAGGGACCTGACCCGATCGGGAATCGAACCCGGACTCGCTGCGTGACAAGGCAGCACGCTACCTCGAGACCACACCGGTGGACAATAATAATAATAATAATAATAATAATAATAATAATAATAATAATAATAATAATAATAATAATAGTAATAATAATAATAATATGACACATTGTATTAGGAGCGTTTGAATTTCGCGGATGTCGAGGGTAGTGGTCTGCCATTAGTGGAAATAGTTTGGTGAGTTGCTGACTCGCGAGTCGAATGAGCCGCCCAGATGATTGATGTGTTTAGACTTCCATTCCGGAAAGATCTGCATGCGTCTACCCCTCCTTTCCAGAGGCTCGAGACTCCCGAAACTTCTATACAAGAATATCGTCTGGACGTCGAGTCAGTCAGTTGTGTTGTGACAGCCATACTGTAGAGATTTTTAGAATCAAATAAAGTTATTGTGGAATGTTATGCCATCATCTGTTGTTTTATTACGAGAAAATAATGAGAATGAGCCCCCGGTAGCGAGCCACAATGATTATAGTAACATTGATTATAATAGTAGAAGTAATAATAATAATAATAATAATAATAATAATAATAATAATAGTAGTAATAATAATAATTCACACTATGCATTTTATGCAACATAAAGCAGCTTTAATGGTCAGGATGAAAATATTCCACACTGAGACAAATATAATATATTATGGACTTTTAAAAATTCTGAAATATGAAACACATGCAATAGGCCTATTTTATTCGGTTTAAATGCATAAATGATTGTTCATTATGATAATTAATTACAAATTAATTAAAACCAATTGCTATTATTATTATTATTATTATTATTATTATTATTATTATTATTATTATTATTATTATTATTATGTTAAATGTCCTATGGAACAGACATATAACCAGCAAAAAAATTTCAAATATATAATTCAATAGTGAGAAGTACTGTTACATAAGGAGCCGAAGTATGGAAATTCAATAGAAACTTAGAACAAAAACTTATGTCGATGGAAATTGATTTATTGAGGAGATCAGCAAGGTGTTTAAAATTGAAAAAAATAAAAGTGAAAAAAAAGTCATACGATGGAAAATGAATATTAAATATTCAATAATAGTTTGTATAAGATACAAGCAATTAATGGCATATTTTATGATGAATGCAAGAATAAATGTTACCCAGAAAACATTGGAATGGTGTCCATCGGAAAAAAAAAAGGAATGCCTCGAAACTCATGGATGCAAGATATAACTTGAATGAGAACAAGAGCACTGGAGGACATGGGGTGGATGGATAGGGACGAGTGGAGAAGAAAAATAAAACTTTTGGTACAGAAAGATGCGTAAACATTGAAAATCTCTAGATAAGTAAATTATTATTATTATTATTATTATTATTATTATTATTATTATTATTATTATTATTATTATTATTATTATTATTATTATTATTATTATTATTACTAGCTAATACCCGACGTGCGCTGCTTCATCTTAATAAATAAATATTTGGATTTAATTAATTATATGGTATACATTGATACAAACCATATATGGCGGTTGCTAGAGTAAAATTTTTAATTTCAAATTTCAGGTAAACCCCTACTTCTAATGATTAAATTTCACTGATTTTTGGAAAATACGTCCCTCGGTTTAATTTAATATGGTATTCCGAGTTTTGTTGTTTAACATCGAAAATTTCGATTGCTAGAGGGAATTTAAAAATTTCGTTTCAGGTGAACTATTACATACAATGCTTTTAGAACATAATGGAAAACATAGAGAAAAGTGGTTTACACATGTGGAAAGAATTAATGTAACAAGATTACCAAGAGCAGCATTCAACTACAAGCCAAGAGGTTTAAGGAATGTAGGAAGGCAGTGAAAAGATGGACAGGACAACTGTGAGACGGAACAGGCAATTTTTGCCTAGCCTGTGAAGCGAAGAAGAAGAAGATGGATAACGGGTAAACAGTTGCCGCATCTGTAATCCTGTACATACAACTTTTTGTGAAGATCGATTAAACGGCTTAGAAGTCTATAAAGGACGAACAGACATATCTTATAATACTAGCTGGCCCGGCGAACGTCGTATCGCCTTTAAAAATTTTTCCGATGTTTTAATAATTATCTGCTACTTGGGGCGGAAACAAATCCAACAAATCAAAGATCATAAAAATCGGCCCAGCCGTTCTTGAGTTATAAATAGTGTAACTAATCCGACTTTGTTTTATATATATATCGGTCCCGGCCACGCGTTGCTGTGGCTAAGGTATACGTTAAATTATGTTGTAGTAAACTAAGTGAGAAATCTAAATCAGAAAGTTTTTGTTTTACACAATTTTTTCGTTCTGGTACGTTAACTACACCCGGTATAAATATGGGTAGTGGTTTATGTGGAAGTGGTTTTGTTGAATGAGATGAATTTTTGTTGTCTGCATTCTCAGTATTATCCATAAGTGTCAGTATCATCATACGGATTATATATATTTATTGATGGAATATTTTGAGGAGGCTTGCTGATTTCATTATACTTTCGTTTTTTTCTACGAACTTGTTGGCAGTTTGGATTCTCATCATCATCAAGAAGTCTCTGTATAGTAATATCATCTTGTGATATATTATAGTCATCTTGTTTTTCATTTAATTGAGGCATGGAGATTGTTTCTGTAATATTAGGCATATTATTATAACTAACAGACTTACTTACAGTTCTGTTATTCCGTTCCTTAGGACCTTCATATATTTTTAAATTGACATTCTTCTTAAATGTAAGATTTATATCACATAGGCCTATACCCATTTGCGGGAATTCACTTGATATCTTATCATTCATGGTCTCTAGAACTGATTCGACATATTGTTGAATGTCCCTTCTCGGTCCAGTTAAATTTAAATTAAGTTGCTGTCTTTCAGCCAGATTACTTAAAACTAATATTTACACACGAAATTAATATTATTATCAATATATTTAAAATAAAATAAACACAAACACACTTAAATTATGATATAATAAATACTTGTAATTCAATTGAAATTCGCGGTTGCAACAAAAAGCACAGCCACCTGGTTAAATAATAAACTAATTACCTTACACCGTCTTCTGTTAGAATCGTATGGAACTCACAGACAATTATAACTCTTTGTTAAATAATAAACAAATAATTTGCAATAAAAAATAATGCGACTATAAATTTAGTTATAAACAACCGTAGGTCTCAAGTTGGATCAAACAGAACACAGTGTGCAAAATTTTATTAAAATCGGTTGAGTAGTTTAGGATTCCATCGCGGACAAACAACGTGACACGTAATGTTTATATATTAAGATAATATAATATAAAACAACAAAAAAACAAATGAGTATAAATTACTTACATTTGCATCAAATCACATAGTAATGTAAAATAATACTTTGAGTTAGGCCTATATATGATTTTGTTTTCTTAACGGTCGGGAATATGTAAATAACTGGCATAATGAATTATTTTTTCGTCAATTTAAGGTTAGGTTAATTTAGGTTCTTGCCCTCGTCGTTTAATTGAATAGGACTGTGATGGGTTTGTTACAATTGACATTTACTATCAGCAAGTCCCTAATAGTAAAATTGGCATTACTTCAATAACTAAAAAAAGATGTATTTCTGTTTAAATGGACTATATAAACATAATAATATCCAGGAAGACACACATGAAAGAATACAAAATACTACTAAATGTTATATTTCAATAAATAAAGTATTTAAATTCAAAATATCCGACACGCGAAACAAAACCTAGATTATACAGAACTCTAGCTAATACCCGGCGTGCGCTGAGGCACCGAAATATGTGTTCTTATGTTTAATTGAATAAGTAGAAGGAAAAAATTATAAATTTATAACGTAATCATATTTTTGGTCGATGTGACTAATTTCTTATACTTACTAATATTATTGTTATTTGAAGTAAGTCAACGTTCCCACATCTAACCTGGTTGCTATATGCAAACAAAATAAGTCGCAATGCTGATTGGACTCAAAAAGCACACGTGCGGTAAGTAAAATAATAATAGCAATATTTATTTTGATATATTGAATGTGATAGTACAATTATTATATGCTATTGGACGAGTTCAGTGTTGTCATATTTGTTTCTCCGATAGTAGACGACCCTACTTCAATCTCGCTTCCACAATGTAAAATCTTATCTGCTGCATTTTTTATCTTATTTTGAAGAGAATTTTCTACATAACCTTCTGCCACTTGTGAAGATTTCCACCTACCGTGTCGTTTTAGAGACAAAATATCGGCACCTGTATCTGCATACAAAGTAGCAGATGTTCACCTGAACGCATGGCCCGTGAAAGAACTAGCATTTTCTAGTTTTAAATAATGTGCAATTTTTTAAGGAACTCCACCCATAGTATTAATTCCTACAGGCTGACCAACGCACTTCCCATTGCGAAATGCAAAAACAAAAAAAAATTGTCTGCACCTACACTCTTTTGGCCTCAAAGCAACATCAAAATCAACTTCTGCATTAACCTTTTCAGTAACTGTAAAACATCTACTAATGTTCGTCTTACTATTTGCGATATTAATCATTATAACTTCACCCCTGTCCTCGACATCTTCAATCATCATTTTAACTAATTCTTCTCTCCGACAGGCCCCAGCAATTCCAAAAATCATTACTACCTTCATCATTAAGAACACATCATCAGGAAATTCATTTAAAAACATATTAATTTCTTCCCTGCTAAAAACACTATACTTTTTCGGTCGATGACCAACGTTCTTCTTTTTCAAGAAAGCAATCAATTCACAAAATGAGGAAATGTCAATACCATCATTTAACTTTATACTGTATTAGCTTTGAGAATTGAGTACTCTGACCATAAACTTCTTGCAGACTTTAATTTCTCATTCCTCAGAACAAAATATGCCAACAAATTCTTCTCGTTAATCTACACGCCTTTTTCATTGAACCATTTCTTGAATGTTTTGTACATACACTAACTGGTACCTTTCTTTAGATTTTTCCGGAATTAATGCAGAACATCCCACTCTCCAGGCTTCTTCTATTTTTCTATCATCTACCGCGACTCCTTCCATAATAAAATTATCAAACAGATTCTAATCACGGTACTACATGTAAAAATGTCCCCACAGCCAACAATCCTTGCTTATAATAAAACAAATGAAAAGCTACATAACAACGATCACCAAAAGTTTATTTCTCATAGAAGTAATTTACATCCAACCAATATTTTAATTCATTTATTACTATATTTAACAAAAATTAGTCACATCGATCAAAAAAATAGTATGCAATACACATGAGGTAAGCACGCAACAGATCTCGAAAATTGAAAAAAAAAAAAAAAAACGAGGCGCTTAGAAGTAATTTACATCCAACCAATATTTTAATTCATTATTTCAATTCTATATTTAACAAAAATTAGTCACATCGACGAAAAAATAGTATGCAATACACATGAGGAAGCACGTAACAGATGTCGAAAATTAAAAAAAAAAAAAACTCGGCGCAAGCGCCTCGTTTTTTTCAAACTTTTTCTCGATCATTAACAAGTGCTTACCTCACTTGTATCGCAATGTACTACAGGGTGAGGCAATGAAACGGCACGATTTTGAAAAATCACCAATAATATATTTACAAAAAGAGTATAATTATTTGAACATGAATCTTAAGTACATGAGTGGAAATTAATGTTTTACCTTAAAAAACAATCATTTTTTGAATATGGTGCCAGTAAGGTGACGTCCTTGGTTTTGCACACATTGTTGGAGTCTAAGATGAAATCCACCCATGGCGTTCTGTAGCATCTGCAAAGGAATGTTGTTAATTTCCTGCCGGATTCTCTCCTTCAGATCTTCTTTTGTTCTTGGTGCATTTTCCTCGAAGACTTTGCATTTAAGATAGCCCCAAAGAAAGAAGTCTGGGGCGGTCAAATCTGGCGAACGGGGAGGCCAAGGGATATCACCATTCTTGCTGATTAGCCGTCCTGGAAGCGTATGCGATGATTGTAATCGTTAGGTTGTAGGGCTTGCACTATCTGCATTTTGTATGGGTGATAGTGTAGGTCATTCTTCAAAATCCGTCTCACTGATCGATTGCTGAGACCAAGTTGAGCGCTGTGCCGCCTTGCTGATTTTCGCGGACTTCGTGTTAATGCATCGCGCACACGATCAATGTTCTCTGGGGTCCTGATTGTTTTTTCACTACCACCAATTTTCTTCGTCGTGCTTGCAGTGGCTTCAAAGTTTTTCACCCACAGGAGGATAGCTTTCCTCGATGGCACGGGAGCCCGTGGCGGTAGATTAAACTTAAGACGGAAAGCACGTTGGGCACCAACCACACTATCCATGTTTTTATAATATGCTTTTACAGCAAACGCACGTTGCACGCTTGACCAACGCTCCATGGCTACTGAAATTTCCACTTGTCTAGATGCTCAAGGTCGTTTCCCCCACTCCCATAACCCCCCACTGCGCCCGTCAGCCGGAGTCCAAATCGTGCCGTTTCATTGCCTCACCCAGTATTTTGCGCGATAGTGCATTTTGTCGTACTTACAGCAATGACGACTATGATTGAAAGTTCAACTTCCTACATTTCAGGATTGCCAACCTATATAACTATACTGTAATATTACATTTACACCCACGTGTGGGAAGTGAAACCACCGCCTTCTATGTATACTACGTACAATGTGTGTGTATGTATATATATATCCAAAATGTAGTGTTAATATACATTATACGAAACAAATCACTGCATTTTAAATGAACTGAACTATATTTGAAACAATATAAAACAATAAATACGTATTTGGGGCCATTTTATCAATAATAATGGTCTCACGGCCTCCTGTACTTTCAACTAATAAACATTGCCCACACTGTTAAAGTTACTCAGTTGTTTATAATGAACGCACATATTTCCAACAAAGATGTTATTATTTTACTACTATTTATTATTTTTAAAACACCATCGCGCAAAAAAATAATGTACAACAAACGTTTGTGAAGTGTTTTGCAGAATCTCCGAATCTCGGTTTTTAAACATTTTCCTCGACTCTGTAAATACCACTTCCCAACCTTGCATCATAATATACTGTTAGATAACCCGTGCTGATTAACTGGCGATGCCCAGGAATCTACTTATCCCTATCTTCTTGTCATAAATGCGGTGAAAGACGAAACTTAATATGTTTTATTAATATATATATATATATATATATATATATATATATATATATATATATATATAAATAAATATTATATATATATATATATATATATATATATATATATACACACACAGTCAATGTGCCCAATTCACCAATTAATGTTTTAAAATGGTCAACACGTTTCCACAGCCAAGCTGTCATTCTCAAGACCAGATATTGACTGAAGACAAAAAAAAAATTGTCTTCAGTCAATATCTGGTCTTGAGAATGACAGCTTGGCTGTGGAAACGTGTTGACCATTTCAGAACTTAATTGTTGAATTGGGCATATTAACTGTATATATATATTTTAATATTTTATCACCAAGAAGATCACTTGTTTATTAAATACGTTTTTTTGTTTAGTTGAACAAGTGGAAAGAAACATTTATAACGTAATTATTTGTAGATACCCCCGAGCAGATTACCCTGCGTTAACAGGAATCTACTTATCCCGATCTTCTTGACATAAATGAGATGAAAGACGAAACTTAATGTGTTTTTATGGTTAGTTGAATATAAGGCAAAATTTATATCGTAATTATTTTTCGATACCCCGTGCTGATTACCCAGCGTTGCCCGGGAATCTACTTATCCCAATCTTCTTCGCATAAATGAGCTGAAAGGCGAAAAGTAAAGTGTTTTTATGTATAGTTGTATAAGTAGCTGAGAGAAAAAAAAATCGTTATTGTGAGTTATCCGTAAAAAAAATACCCGCCGTTCGCTGCTACGCCAGGAATCTACTTATCCCAATCTCCTTGGCATCAATGAATGACGAAAATGTTTATTGTGAGTTTTCCTTAAAAGATAGACATATGCTTACGCGGACTTTTTTTGTAGAGTTATTTTAAATGTTCAATTCTGTGTACATTAAGTTTGTATATTTGTTTTGGTTTAGGCAGCGTAAGCCATTTAAGCGTCCAAAAAGCTACATTTTTTCACGTTTTTCATTACAAAGGGTGATTTTTAAGAGTGTATGAGTTGAGTATCACAACTATCTTATAGCCTATGTTCATCCCAGGAATCTCCTGAACATTTTTCAAAAAGCCCCATCACAATCGAATGAACGATATGGCAGCGCATAAAATACGAACAAACAAACAAACATTCATTTTTATATATTAGATTATTATTATTATTATTATTATTATTATTTTATTATTTTTATTATTTTATTATTATTATTATTTTATTTTTATTTTATTATTTTTATTTTATTATTTATTATTATTATTATTTATTATTATTATTATTATTATTATTATTATTATTATTATTATTATTATTAGGATTATTATTAATTAGGATTACTTCGTTGTAGGTAATTCCGTCCGGCATTCTTCTCTTTAGGTTTTTTAGCATTGTATATTTTTCAGTAGAATGAGGAGCAATCAAGGTTGTCTTCCTCTAGCCTTTAGTGAATCAACACAGAACTACAAGGCAGCAGCTGTTAGTTTTGGTTCGCCTCGGGTATTTAATTTCCCCGATACCACCCAACAACCCCACACGGGCAAATGTATTTTGGAGGCGATCGACAAGAATTTCAAGAAGGGATAAGATCAGAAACAGCACAATAAGGGAAATTATGCAAGTAGAAAAATATATTAGGAAAAATCGTAGAAAACGTTTGAAATGGTTGAAATGATATGGACACCTCATAAGAATGGAAGAAGAGAGAATACCAAAGAAGATCCTTAATTGGAAAGCTAATAGAAGAAGTGGAAGAGGCAGGGCTAGAGAACGATGCGTGGATGGATGGAATGAAGAGAAGTATGGATGCTAGAGATTTGAGGGAGGAAGATGCTTTAGACAGGAACCTATGGCGACAAACACTTTCGGTTGAAGGAGAAACACTGTATTATGGAATATTCCTAATAAAAAATAGGATTATTATTATTATTATTATTATTATTATTATTATTATTATTATTATTATTATTATTATTATTATTGTCATAATAATATTTATTTTATTAAGGATTTCTTCTACATTACAGTAGTTATCCTTCATCCCAAATGTATTTGCTCCGCCACAAATTTCTATCCTCTCTCCTGACCATGTTTCTTCTCACTTCAACCACTGTTCCCTGGGTTTCCCCCTCCTCCTCTTGCCTTCAGCATTCCAATCCAGCATCATTCCTGGTACACTATTATTCTCCATCCTCTTCAGATGTCCATACCATTTCAATCATCGTTCTTTTATTACTTTTATAATATTATGTTTAACATTCATTATCTCTCTAATTTTCTGGTTCCGAATTTTTTCCTTTCTTGATTTTCTTGATGTCCTTCACCAAAAATCCATCTCTGTTGTCAATACGTTTTTGCTAGTTGTCCACCTAAAGTCTGCACCGTACATAATAATAATAATAATACTAATAATAATAATAATAATAATAATAATAATAATAATACTAGTAAAAATAATTATTTTTTATTATTTGAGGAATATTTTCTGTTATGTACACAGGTATCCTCAACCAAAATATACACTTTTTCTTCCACACTTCCCGGTCTTGCGTGTCTGCTTCTTTGTATTTCTCTTCTTCATTTTGCCTTGAATTCCCTTTATCCTCGTTGGCATTGGTCTACCACATTTCCATTTTCCAGGAGGTATCCATTGCAATACTTCTTTGTTTGTTTCTTTGTCCCTTCTTCTCATTATATGTCCATGCCATCTTAGTTAGATTTCTTCAATCTTTGTAGAATAAAAAAGGAAAAGATGTATTATTATTATTATTATTATTATTATTATTATTATTATTATTATTATTATTATGTAGGATTTGCAATCAGATTTGAGACACTTTAATCATTTCACTCCACTCATCCACATTATTCTATAAAATTTCCTATAGACCATTAATATTCTTCCTTTTATGTAAATATATTTCCTCTTGCTAACATGTTTACGCATCATTTCATAATCCATTATGTATTAAATTAAATAATAAATACATGAGTACACCCTCCAATGAACTCACAAATCTAGTACATCCGTATATTCTGCATGCTACATGACATTAATGCTTAAACGTCTTAAAATTAAATATAATAATATGTTAAATATTGAGTGAGAAATAAATTGAAATCTGCAGTAAATAAACTGAAGTGTTTATTCTTATTCTACATGCATTTTACAATCTCTTTGGTTTGAGAGTAACTGTGAAACGCAAGGGGAATTGAGGGGAGAGATTGTCCATTTGGTGCGGCACAGCATCAAAGCAAGTATGCCCATTACATACCAAACGTCTGTGCAAAGGAGAATGATAGTGTCTGGGCCGACGACTAGAATTTGCTCTTTCTTTCACCTCCCCTTCCTCATCCTTACGTAATCGCGATGCGGAGAAATAGGAAAAGAGAAACAGAAAGAGAGAATGAGAAAAAAACTAGAATCATTGAGATTCAGATGGAGTATAAAATCGTGCTATCCAAGCTTCAGTAAGTTGTAGCATTCGTACAATCCCAACTGCAAGCATTTCAGTGTTTGCCGTCTGTTTTTTATACATATGCAATGAAAATATTGACAATTTGTATTGAACCAATTGTTTCAGACAACGTTGTCTGAAAGGAAAGAATTCTATTAACCTACAGATATATATCTGTCGAGATACAATGGTACATGAAGTTATTTCTACGTGATACGAACTTCTTGAAGTTGAAAACTTACTTCCCCCCCCCCCTATCAAAGTCATTGAACGATGTCTGGCTAAGTGATTGTCAACAGTTTCTCAACATTTGTCTTATGTGGATATAGTTTCCCACAGTTGGATGTAGGCCTAATATTTCTTTTGTCTTGTAAACCCATGTTTCCCTTAACAGAGATTTAGGCGCTCTCCCCCTACAGGGAAGAATTTGAACCATACTAATTTAGTTACACTTGTTTTCGTATAGATGTCATTTGAGTGGACGAAGTCGAGGTTAGAGCAAATATAAATTTAGATTTCTTTTAGAAGATGCCAATATCCGGCAGCCCCTTTACTAATAGTACAGAACCCAAAGGACACTAATTGTTCTGGGTTACAATGTAACATGCACACACGCAGAGATTAACAGCATTTGGATATTTTATATAATAAAGTAGAGTTGTGAAATTTTAAAAGCGTTTATATTTGGTTCTGAGGAAAATATTTATAGAAAAAGCAGGATTCCAATAAGTGTTTTGTTGATTTTAATGTTCAAATAGACAAACAACAGAGAAAATGCATTTACTCATTTCCTCCAGCTATTTTATAAAAATAGGTTATGTGAATTTTTAAAACAATTCTTCGTAAGCATGTCAGTATTCTGTTCTGAGGCAAACATTTGTTAATACTAAATCTTGCCTCTCCAATAAATGTGATTATACTTGCAATGCAGAATGCAACGATATTCTGAAATATAATATGTAGGTCCACCGCTGTGGTTTCGAGGTAGCGTGCTGCCTTGTCACGCAGCGGGCCCGGGTTCGATCCCCGGTAGGGGCAGTTTTTCTGGGTGAGGTTTTTATCGGGGTTTTCCCTCGCCTATAAGACAAATGTCAGGAAAACTTTAAGGCCCAAATGGTTCCCGAAATCATATGGTAATCATTATCATCCTTATCACCATCATCGTCATCATCCTTCACCAGTGTGGAAAGCAACGGGAAGCTACCACACCTACAATTCCCTAGTAAAGCTGCAAGCATAGGATAAATAAATAATAGTTTTAAAAAACTAAAACAACACGCTTTATTAGAAAACCGAACTAAAAAAATGAAAAATAATTTTAATTTCCAACACTCTTGGGATAAATAATTATACCATCAAAAGCGTGGAGTGCTCTTTATCAATTAATATTTTTGATAACAAACGGATATTGGTAAAATAAAGTCTCTAAGAAGAAAATATAAATATCATAAAAAGCACACCACGCTTTTGATTGTAAAATTATTTATCCCAAGAGTGTTGGAAATTAAAATTATTTTTCATTTTTTTAGTTCGGTTTTCTAATAAAGCGTGTTGTTTTAGTTTTTTAAAACTATTATTTATTTTTTAGTTTTAATATTTTACAGAATAAGATAAAAATGTCAATATCTTTCAAATCGATACGATACTATTGTAGTATGAGCTAGAAGTAATACTCTTCTAAAAAAAATTACCTCCCAGCCGGATTTGAACCAGCGACTTATGGATTACTGAAATTATATACCACCAGAGTTCAACGCTCTACCAATTGAGCTCTTACAACGATTGGCTTAAACGTCAAGTCCGCAACCTATTATACCAGTTTTAATTTTTTTTATGATTCTGACCAGGATTTTAGAAAAAAAAATATGAACTTATTGTATTGTCACGGGTACTTTACAAGTATACAAAGTTTAAAGTCGATCCAGTGTTTCTAAGTGGGTGAAAATCGTGTTCAAAAATTCCGTTACATAGATACAAATACACTTTTTTTTTATTTCCTGATGATTCTGGCCACGATTTTAGAATCAAAATATGAAATTATTGTATTGTCATGGGTCTTTTACAAGTATACGAAGTTTCAAGTCGATCCAATGATTCTAAGTGGGTGAAAATCGCGTTGAAAGATTCCGTTACATAGATAGATAGATAGATAGATAGATAGATAGATAGAGGTCAAGCTAATATAAAGCGTGTAAAAATGCTAGGATTGCTGTGAAGGACCTGCCTTCGGGCAATATTACTATGGATGGATGTTGGAAAGTATGTAGGCTGTACGAATTATAAAGCATGTTCTCCGTAAAGTATCAACATAGTTGATTATAGCCACTTTTCCGTTCCAAGATTCATAGACTGTTATTTGCACCAGAATAGCCACCAATTAATTTTGTATTTATAATTATTTTATCGACGAATTCTGAAAACATAATATTATTAAAACAATTCTTGTAAACTTAATAACAAAGTCCTAATGTATTTTCACATCCAGGTAAGAAAAGTTGAATCACTACTCTCTTTACCTATTAAGTTATATTCCCCAACATCAAAGTACTGTTATATATTAAATGCTCAACAGATTCTTGTTTTTTTTTGTAAAAAGAAAGTGAAGATTTTTTCGAATTTTCGAAGTGCATCAAGTTATTCAATTTATTAGAAGGGATTTAATTTGTTTTTATAATCTAAATACCTATCTTCCACTTGACCTGTTTAATAATTTAAAGCAAATAAAAATAAAATAAAAATATTAATACAATAGTAGGATCTTCTTGATGATACATTTATATTATAAGAAGTCAATAAATACCCAAATCAGAAATTAAAATTAAAAAGAGCCAACTAGTTTCAATAGCGAAGCTATCATTTTCACGACTATTTATTGACAGTCAATAAACATTAGTCTTGAAAATGATAGCTTTGCTATTGAAACTAGTTGGCTGTTTCTAATGTAATTTGGTGATTTGGGTTTTTATTGACTTCTTCATCATCATCATCATCATAGTACATTCACGAATTTAGGCCATTTGTTGACCTGTTTCGGCCTCAAGAGAAACACCATCCAGAAGTCTTTTGAGTGGACGTCCTGGTCTTCTTCTTCCTGCGGGTTGATATCTTAACATTAGTTTGGGTATTCTGTGATCTTCCATTCGATGAACATGTTGTATCCATCTTGACTTATAATCAGAAATTTTGTTTTCTAAAGATTCCATGTGTAATTCTTCTAAGATGTCTTCATTTTTTTTGTGATCTAGTAGTGTGTATCCTGCAGTCCTCCGAAGATATCTCATTTCAGCAGATCTAAGTCTCTGTATATCCTTCTGTTTCAACGTCCATACTTCACTACCATACAAAAGAGTTGGAAGAGCCAGTGTTTTATACACTTTCAGTCTTGAATGCTTTTGGACTAACTGTGGCTTGAAGATAGAATTTATTAACCCTAAAATTCTTAAAAATTTAGATATTTTTGCATTTACATCCTTTTCTTCTTCGTATGAGATATTGCATCCTAGATATGTAAAATTATTCACCTGCTCCAAAATTTTATTGTCCAGTACAATTTTACTTCTGACAGGATCTACACCTTGAAATGCCATAATTTTTGTTTTTTCTGTAGATATCTTTAATCCATATTCTTCTGTAATTTTGTTAAGTTCATACAGACCTTTCTGTAGATTATCTTCGGAATTTGCTATTATTATTTGGTCATCTGCAAACAATAGGGTGTTTAATTTTCTTATAATACAAATATAAAATAGTTCATACGTTATCATAAGGTGATGTATTTGACTTGAAAAAGTTTTACGTTTATTTTTAAATTATTTATTATTTTTATGATATTTAAACTTTTTTATATCTATTATTATTATTTAGTGATCCTTCCGGGAAATTCTCGTATAAGACATGAGAGCATAATAATAGCCCCTTCGATTGGTTGCTGGCCAAAGGAAGGCAAGACCAGTGATGGGGCTGCCGTCTTATAGCCTCTGGTCAGGCTTTTCTGGAGAAGAAAAGAAAATAAAGGAAAGAAGAAAAGGAAGAAAGGAAAGACTCCCTAGCCCTCGGATGCCCTAATAGCGTCGAGGTCGAAAAACAAAAGTTAACCAAGAGAGGTTAGATAGTAAAGTTAAAAGAGTCTGGTATAAGTGTGATCTCTGGGCCGTCCTATGAAACGCTGGAGGAATAATTTTCTATAAGATCGTAACAGGCCTTAGCCTAATACTTTGAAGGAAGAAGAAGAAGAAGAAGAAGTAGAAGAATTATTTAGAGAACATGTTTAATTAGGATATTGGCAAGCCTCAAAAGACAAATGTCTGTGCAAGATTTATCAAGTAATTAAATTATAAAATGCATATTGTAGCATGTAATTCCAATGCATAAATCTACTAGGCCCTATATAAAAATGAATGTTTGTTGGTTTTGTTTGTTCGTACATTATGCGCGGCCATACCGTTGATCCGATTACGATGGGGCTTTTTGCAAAATGTTCAGGAGATTCCCGGGATGAACATAGGCTATAAGAGAGTTGTGATACTCAACTCTACACTCTTAAAAATCGCCCTTAGTAGTGGAAAACATAAAAAAAAGTAGATTTTTTGACTCTTAAATGGCTTACGCTGCCTAAACCATAACAAATACAAAACATTAATGTATACAGAATTGAATATCTCAAATACCTCTACAAAAAAGTCCGCGACAGCATATATTTACCTCTTACGGATAACTCACAATAACAAATTTTGTCTTTCATTTATGCCAAGAATATCGAGACAATTGCTAGATTCCTGTGCAAGCATAGCAGCACATGGCGGGTATTCTTTTACGGATAACTCAAAATAACGAATTTTGTCTTTTAGCTTATTTATGCCAGGAAGAACGAGATAAGTAGATTCCCGACAACACCGGGTAATCAGCACGGGAATCTTAAAATAATTACGATATACATTTATAATTATTTTTCATTTTACTTATTCAACTAATCATGAGAAGTACATTAATTTTTGTCTTTCAACTCATTTATGCCTAGAAGATCGGAATTAGTAGATTCCCGGGTAAACAGCACGGAGTCTCTAAAAAGAATTACTGTATAAATTTTTCCTTTCATTTATTTAACTAAACGTAAAACACATTAATTTTTGTATTTCATCTCACTTATGTCAAGAAGATGGGAATAAGTAGATTCCCGGGCAACGCCGGGTAATCAGCACGAGGTATCTAAAAAATATAAATTTATAATTATGTTTGCTTTTACTTATTCAAATAAACATAAAAGCACATTCATTTTCATTTATTTAGGCGTAGCAGCGCACGCCGGGTATTAGCTAGTGTTTTATATAAATTACCGGTATTTTCCTTTTTTCCTTCTATTGTTTTGCATTCCACTTCATTGACCCAACCTTTGTCTCTTCAACTCTTGGCAAGTCATATTTTTATAATTTTATTTTCAATCTTAAAATTATTTTCTATCCTCATGTGAATAGCTTTTTTCAACACAATAAGAACTTCAAACAGGCTGCATTTTAAACTCTGATGGAATTTAAATCCAAATAGGCTATTCTTAAAATGGACTATGGCTGCTTTTAGGTTTTAAGAATACGAGATTTACTGACATGTTAGTGTTTTGTGTTTACAGCCGAAGTAGATTGTTTTATGGGCCTAGTTGTTTTGCTGCCAAATGAGGTCATAAAATAAAATTATGTTTTGAACGTAATATATCTTGGCTCCTAATGATTATATGACAACTGTTTTTAGATAGTATATAGAAAAGTTTAATTTTTCTGACCTCTTAGCGTGAGGTCCTTGGAAAGTAATTTTTCATAGAGATATTTGATTATATAAGTTCGCTTGAAATAAACTCATGAAGTGGAATAATTCCTCTTTTCGAAATGTCCTCAACCATTCTTAACGATTAATTATATACAGATATGTTTTGTTCTCACGCGTCAAACCTCAGCATTAATTTATTTACTTTTTATTTGCTTATTTATTTGATTAAAAAAGCATTAGACGAAAATATATTACTCAATAAAGTGAATGATAATAGAAACTTATTAACATTTTAAAAATATTGAGGCAACTGCAACAGAAATTGAAAGCGAGAAAGAAAAGATACAAAAATACTAAAATTGAATATTAAATAAAAATAAACCGTAGTTTTAGTTGATTTTCATATTTATTATATAATTCAGTGACAGCTGTATCGGTACACTGTATCTTCTTCAGACATGTTAAATTATGAATTGTGTTCCAACTGATCCAAGCAACAATGGATTTTCATCAAGTAAACACCAACTCAATTGATTAAAATTGAATAGCCTACTATGTATGAATATTGTTTATATCAACAAAAAAATCTTGAATTAAATAATTCAATTATAATTTCTTACACGTTATTTATCCAAAACTGTTATATTTAAAATTAAAAATATTTTCACACTTGTTGGTACGCTCTTTCAAATTCACGGGCGACGGAGAAAATCAGGTCTCGCCTTATATGGTAAAAATAAATTCGTGAACTGGCGACTCACGAATCGGTGAGCCGCGGAGAAATTTTCACATTGCGTCTGTACCTCAATTCTGGGGAAATCAGTCTCTCGCGTCTTCCATTCGGAAGAAGTCTAGACCGGGTGTCTAGATTGTTCGCCCTGGGGGTCCGTTTATCGGGCCCCAGCTGTGCTCACAACAGCAACAGGGCGCGTCCCCGGGTGGCGGATAGGGGAACGGTCGGTGGTTTGCTTGCACTCCTCCCGGCTAGGTCCAGACCGGACCCGCGGGCCATTTGTGAGGTCGTCAGGACTCCTGATGTACTACATAGCTCGTGCTGCGCCCACTTCAGCAGCAAATCGCGTCCCCTCGGTGGCATAGTGGGGAAAAGGTCGGTGGATCTGCTAGTCAGTCCTCCCTTCCAAGTCCGATGGACTCGCGGACCATAAGTGGGGTCAACAGGAAGATGAGCGGCCTGTTGTACTAAAGCTCGGGATCCCGGCCCACAAGTGGTATTGGCGGCCGCTGTTGGCGGACCGGTGGGAGATTGTGGAGATCGGCAGCTCCTTTCTCTTGGTTCAATGAACCCGTGGACAATCTGTGGGGGCACCATGGGCGATGAGCACCCTGGATGCCTACATTGCTCAGTGGGCTGTCTCACAGCAGTAGCACGACTAGGCCTAGTCTTGCGAACGGGCTGGTTGGGACAGTACCGGGCGTAATGCTGGGAATTACCACCAGGTCAATAAGCTCGGGAAAGGAGGAAGCGCGGTCTTAGTTGGGGGACTTAGCGCTGACTCTGGGACCGAGTGACCCAAGGACAATCTGTGAAGTCGTCAGGAGTTGAGCGACCTGACGTACTAATGCTCAGGCTGGAACCACTTCAACAACCAAACACGTCCCCAGTTGGTGCACTGGGGGAAATGTCGGTGGATCTGCTAGACAGTCCTCCCGGTCAAGTCCAAGGGACTCGTGAACCATTAGTGGGGTCGGCAGGAGTTGAGCGCCTTGCCGTACTATTTGCTCATCTGTTGGAGCTTGCGAGCTCCGTGCTGGACCACAACTGCAACAGGACACGTCCCTGGGGGCACACCACGGCACGGCTCGAACCAGTGCAGAGGTGAGCAACTGTACTGGTTCCTGGCTCAGCCTACGGGCTCGTGGACAAACTGTGGGGTCGCCAGGAGATGAGCACCTGGATGTACTAAAGTCTCACACTGTGGTGCTTGTGGACTCAAGCCCTAGCCGGTCTCACAACGGCTGCAGGATACGTCCCTGGAGGCAGAACAGGGGAACGGTCGGTGGATCTGCGACAGCAGTCCTCCCGGCTAGGCTCATGGAGCCCGTGGACCAACTGTGGGGTCGTCAGGAATGAACGACCTGATGTACTATGTAGCTCAGCAATTCCCAGAACTTGCAAACTCCAACACCCTCTCCCTGGGGTGTTGGTTTAAGAACCGTGGACGTGAACATAGGATAGGGAGGACAGGAACTCTAGGACTTGGGAGTATGGTCATGACGACCGAGGTATCCCAAGGGGTGGGGGAAGGGCCTAGATGTATAGATTGTTCGTTACTCGCAAATAAAGGGGCAAGAGCATTATGACCAGTCAGACAATGTGAATCGATCGCAAGAGTCGTCGTGATCGGGTTTAGAACAAGTGATCTAAGCGTGAAGCCAAGTATATGTGTTAAGTGAAGTTGTCAGAGTGTGAAAAACTGAATGATAACAAATTGTGAAGGAAGAAACTCTTATACCAGCAAATTATTTGAGTGAACACCATGAAATATTGTGAAATAAAATAAAGAAAATTTGAAGATTTTGTGTAAACTTTGTGAAATGAATTTCAAGAAACTCGGCCTCCACCTAAAAACGCCTACCCGCGCGATAATTTAAATGTTTTATTATGTAAGTTTAGTGTTCCAGTTGGTAGACAAAGAATGAGGTGGGAGAATAACATTAACTATAATTTGAGGAAAGTAGATTATAGGGGAATGATTGGAAAGCAGTAACTCAGGATAGGGATGTATGGAAAGCTTATGTCCGCGCGGCCATGAACCTACGGGTTCGATAGTGCCAGTGAGTAAGTAAGTACGTAGTAAGATTAGTGTTCTATTTAATAATGTATTTTGATGAGTACTCCTTTTTTTATTATATTACCATAAATAAAATACGAGTATTATAGCGTAGTGGTTAAGGCACTGAGCTACAAGCCGGAGGGTCGAGGGTTCAAGTCCCGTTGGGGGTCAGGATTTTTAAACTGACCCAAACCATCTGGTGGCACTATGGCCCTGGGGTCGACTCAGCCTCTAACGGAAATGAGTGCCAGATGCTTGTTTTTGGGGTAAAGGCGGCCGTCACGCAGGGCTGACAACCCGGCTGACATAAAGTGCCGATTGTCTAGAAAAAGTGGGAGCCTTAACCTCCTACTACCCGACGGGCCTCCGGGCCTGTTGTGGGATCACTTTACTTTTATGACGAATATGACCGTATATTTAGTTTTGTTGATGTTTACTTCCAGCCCCATTTTTTTACTCAATATAATATACGTGTTGGTAATTCCTTACTATAAGCATTAGTTTGTAAATATGATAAATTAAATTTAATGGTACTTTTATCCAAATAACTGCAAGTTAATTATTAACAACTAGTGTCTATCTTAAAAATCCCGTATCACATCCGAGCGTTCTAAATCTGTGCTTACAAATTGTGTGTTAGGTGGATCACTAAGGGTTCTCCCAAAAATAATATCACGGCATTCGCATTAGTCTTATATTTTTTAAATAAATAATATATTAACAACATAGTTTTCTTTGACGCCAAATGTATAATAACGTATGCACACGATAATGAACAAATGTAGATGTCTATTGTCCATGTTACGTAATGCAAATATGGCGATTTATTATACTGGGATTAATTTGAGTATCCGTGAATTTGTTATGAAGGTCAAAGAGATCAATTATATTATATACATCTTTTTGAAATATTAGTCATAAGTTGGGCCAGAGCTAAAGAATGCTCACCAGTTAGAATCCCCATGGGAGGAGATATTTTCTCGTGTAATTTCAGTCAGTCTATGGGACTGGTTCCCACCTAACGTTGTGAAAATGTCAATAGCTACAACAAATAGCGATTCTGAGTTGGAAAAAAAAACAGCTATAATGACTGGGACACTCGATATCTGACGCATGACACCCCTATACTGGCTAGATGATCATTCACAACTCTGTCAATGACTCGATGTGAAGTCAACAGTCGGCTGGTAAGCCAAATGCCTTTAAATTTCTTGCGCCATATAACTGAAAATATATCTTATCATAAGTAATGCCAAGAGTGATTTCCAAATTATCGATGATTATCGAAATTATCCAGACGATTTGTAAATCAAGAGTTATATTTGTTAGGAATATTTAACGAATAAAATTAAGCTGTTTACTCACAAATCATTATTTAAATATACTTATTTTAAAATAGTTATATATTTAATGTAAACGGCGATGTTTCGAAACAAATGAGAAATGTTTGGTTATGTTTCATTTGTTCATTACTGCAACTTGATCATATTATTTATTGCCATGTAGGATCTCAATATAGTAAGAATGTACCTTAGTGGGGAAAAAAAATGAAATACGTCAAAATGTATATTATAACCGACATTATAGGTTATTAATTAAGATTTTTTTTCGGAAACAACTCAGTAAAATCAGTATTTAAAAACACAATTATTGAACATATAATTATCAAATGTGTAGGTCGAAGGAATCTGTTCATTATTTGCTACATTCAACATACTTGTTAGATAGTTGGTCACTGCAAAATAATGCTCTGACCTGTTCAGAATATTAAAAAGGAGGAGATTTTTTATTTTGGTAATCAAAATTCGATAATTATCGAGGTGAAATACGACTGCCATTGGTTGTAAAATAAAAAATTCACTGAAACGTGATTGGTCATTGACTCCCATTTGGGCCATGAGTTAAATAGTTAAATAACTGTATAAATAGGAAAGTTTGTACTAAATTATTTGATTCATATAAATCTCTAATAGATGATTCCCGTTCGTCCCGCTCGGGGCATGGGTGCTGCCGTAGTGGGAGTTTTCTTAACCAGGCTAATTTAGTTACGATTATTTCCCTGTAGATGTCCATGAGGGGCAAGTGGTTAGTAGATCGCCCCGAGGAGATATCTAGTAGAGCAGTAGGCTGTTACTTGGATGGGTAAACGTCGGTTAAATTTTGCTCAGAGGTCTTTTATTCAGAATTTAGGTTATTTTACGAGCCCAAAATCTTCAGACACGAAATCCACAACTTAAATTCCCTCCCGGAGAACTTGTGTCTTGGATTTTTCATCCTAAAATTCGATCAACCCCGACCGGGTTTGAACCTGCTACCATAAATCTCGATGGAATTTATTTTTAAGTTTGGCCGTGGCGGACTAGTGGTTATGATCCTTGCCTCTGATCCCGAGGGTCGCGGGTTCAAACCCGGCCGGGGTCAATGGATTCTTTTAGGATGGAAGAAACCAAGGAGCAAGTCCTCCGAGAGGTACTTTAAGCCGTGGGTCCCGAGTCTAAAGATTTTCAGTCTCGTAAAAGATCCTTAAGCGTGAATAAAAAAGGCCTATAAGCAAAATTTATCGAATTTTCCCGTCCTAGTACTACCTTGGTTTCCTAGATGTCAGTATGAGGCGGAACGCTGACCACTCCAATGACATCTATTCGAAAACAAGTGTAACTAAATTAGTATGATTTAATTTCTTCCGTGTAGAGGGAGAGCACCTTATTCTCGTTGAGGGGAAAAAAAGCTTACAATATTACAGGAATCTAATCAATGCAGGTCTATAACTTCTCTGCGAGGTAATGACTATTCTTTGAATGTAAACTGATAAAATAACACGGAAAAAAATGACTTGATCAATATAATTCTTTGTAAATTGAGCCGTGTTTTATAATTCACAGAATTTCACGCTAACCTATATTTTATGACTCAGAAATATCATACCATAATAATGCCATCAAGAATAGAAAAGGTAGACATGACACCACTAATGCATTCACGAAGAATCTTAGAGAATGTAAAGTCATTACACCTCCCCATCACGATGCATTTGTGTTGAGAGGGTAATTTGAAATCGATTGACCTACAAATAGTATCTAATTGATTGGTGGCAACAACTTAGAGGTGATGCAGAGTTGTGGCTTTACTTCAAGGCTTTGAAGCTACGGTCACTAGTGAGAAGAGGCTATTGACATTTTTCTTTTCTTTTTTTGACAGCTCTTAATGCTCAGAGCGAGAGGGAAACAGAGCACTCTACTATATCCAGAATGGATACTTACACATTCGCACTTTTTGTATGTTAATAATGCAATACTATACTTGAGTTTCTTCCATTCGGTCGTGCACTTGAAATAACAAATTGTTCCAACAAAAAAAGTCGTATATCTCTGCGAGATGTTTCAAGAATTGTCCTAATTTAATGTACACATGTTTCAACTTTGAATCACATGCTAATTACCCGATATGTTAATGCGTCATTAAATATTTTTATATAAAAATGTGTGTACAATTATGACAGAGTTTTCTTCAAAAAATAAAGTTCGATTATAGTCTGTACTGTAGATCCCCACATGGGAAGAAATGTGCTCCCTATCGGGAGTTCCTTAATCAAATTATATCACGCTTATTTCCCTACATATATAATCTAGTGGCATGTGGTTAGCACAACGCCAAAAAAAGTCTAGTAAATACTAATAAATGTCATGGTAAAATTTAGTAAAAATTAAAATGCTCGAAAAATGTTGATTTTTGGGTCAATTTTAGAAAATGTCGTGCCTTTTTTTAGATTTTCGAGTGAATCAAATTATTCAATTTCTAATAAAATTATAAAATTCTTAAATTGTATGCAGTCTCTTCAACTGTTAACTTGAATAAAACATCGTAGGCCTT
Source organism: Diploptera punctata (assembly GCA_030220185.1). NCBI lineage: Eukaryota > Metazoa > Arthropoda > Insecta > Blattodea > Blaberidae > Diploptera > Diploptera punctata. Next base: position 727,827 of record JASPKZ010008882.1, read on the forward strand.
TCGAGACCAATCCCATCCTCAGCACATCCAACTACTATCCAGATACTCAGCTGGAGAGTAACCTAAAACCTGCTGAGGATGGGACTGGTCGCGAAAGGCCTTTAATAATTTGAACAGTCAAGCAGACTACTTAAAAGGTAAATAAATGTATATGTTTGTATTGTAATTAATATATAATCTGACATATAGTAAGCAACCAAGGTATTACCTGGATGAGAAAGGCCAATTAAATTATGCTTTACAGGCTCTATTTCAGGCTTGTAGTTCATTTAAGAGCCCCAAGATTTTCTGACTCGGGATCCACGTCTTAAAGTTCCTTCCAGAGAAATTGTCTTTTTGATTTCTCCTCTAAAGTTTGATGATGGGCAGGTTGTATTTCATGTAACTGCGTTAATACCTTAGGTCATCATCATCTTCATGAAATGGATCTCTTGAACCGTTCCATCTTGAATATTTATAGCTCATTTTTTGCAAATGCTTTTAGGTATCCATATAGCCTGTAACATGTACATATGTCTATGCAATATATCATATTAGGCTGGTCCTTATTTTCGACTTTTCGTACTCCATAAAGCACACGCTATATATATATATATATATATATATATATATAATAATAATAATAATAATAATAATAATAATAGCTTTATTTTACCTGGCAGAGTTAAGGCCTTAAGGCCTTGTCTACCACTCAACCAGGTTTAAAAAAAATACAAACAAAAAATAGTCTTAAATCTAAATTACAATATATATATATATATATATATATATATATATATATATATATAAACGATTACAAGTTATGAATACAATACAATTAATATTTATAATGTATTTTGATTTACTCTAAATTTAACGAATTAAATATATAATATGTACAATATATATAAAAAACAGGAAAAGATTAATGACATAGTATAAAATTAAATAAATAGAGAAAAATTAATTATTAGACAACAGGTAACTGTATAAGCGTGACTTAAAGGTACCAAGTGTGCGGCAACCCCTGATATCTTGAGGAAGGAGATTCCAGGAGCGGGCAGAGGCTACTGTGAAGGAAGTAGAATAGGAGGAAGTGCTATGAAGAGGAATTGTTAGCAGACTGCTATCTTGTGATCTAGTGTCAATATTGTGGTAAGAGGATAACTTCTCAAATCTAGACGCCAGGTAAGTAGGGATGTAGGAATTCAGAAGCTTGAAAAGTAGTGAAAGAGAGTGCAATTTACGTCTGTCAGTAAGACGGAGCCAAGAGAGGTTATTAAAGTGTTCGGAAATATGGTCATAACGGCGGATATTGAAAATTAATCGAACGCAAGCATTATGAACACGCTGCAGTCTCTGCGACAAGTCATAGTTTAGATCATTATATATAATGTCACAATAATCGAAGTGTGGTAACACAAGATTCTGCACAAGGATTTGTTTTAACGAAACTGGGAGAAAATTCTTTAAACGTCTAAGATAATGTAAGATGGAGAAAGTCTTTTTACATATGTGTTTCACTTGTGTTTGCCAGGTTAAATTTGCGTCTAGATGTAGTCCAAGATCTATTACTGAAGAAGAATAAGGGATGATTATATTATTTATAGTAATGTTTGGTAGTGTAGATATGTCAAAGGTTGTAAGCAGTCTTTGTTGTCCCATTAGAATTACTTGTGACTTGTTAGGATTTAGATTTAGACCGATACTTGAAGACCAGTTAAAGATGGATATGAGATCGTCATTCATTTTTGTCAAGCTGTTATAGAGAGAATGAGGAGGTGAATGTAGGTAAATTTGGAGATCATCAGCGTAGAGGTGATAACGGCAGTGCTTTAGTACAGTTGGCAAGTCATTTATGTAGATTGAGAAAAGAAGAGGTCCGAGAACACTGCCCTGGGGGACTCCAGCCGGCACGTTGCGCCAAGACGAAGATCTAGAGTTTAATGAAACGTATTGTTGACGACCGTGCAGGTATGAGTCGAACTAGGATACAGCGCTGTCAGACAAGTGTAGGTGCTTGAGCTTTATCATAAGTAAGTCGTGGTCTACTGTGTCAAAAGCTTTGCTGAAGTCAAGTAAGGTTAAAAGAGTCAATTGACGTCTGTCCACGGCTTCACGAATATCTTCAGTAATTTTTAGCAAAGCTGTGGTTGTGCTATGACCATATCTAAAGCCGGATTGATAAGGATCAAGGAGGTGATTTTCTTGGAGATATTCAGTCATTTGCTTATGTACAATATGTTCCAGGGCTTTAGATAATGTCGGAAGGATGCTAATCGGTCGGTAGTCATTACAGTTAGCAGGTGTACTTATTTTTGGTATAGGCCGAACTCTAGACTGTTTCCATACAGTAGGGAAGATAGAAGTTATAAGGGAAGCATTAAAAATATGAGTCACTGTGGGTAGTATAATGTCAATGATTTTATTTAGCATTAAAATGCTGATGTTATCTGTTCCTTGTGCATTGGATTTAATGCGCTTGAGTGCTTTTTTAACGTCTATAGGCGAAATGTCGTTAAAGTGAAATTTATCTCTTCCTATATGGGGGGATGGGGATAAGTCTTTAAGAATGTCTGTTTTAGTCTTGTTGTCTGGAGGTGTCATGGGTATTGAGGTAAAATGTTCATTTAAGTCATCTACAGAAATGTCTATAGAGTCAGTTGAGGGATTCAACTGTCTAAGTCCCATTGCACGGAGATTTCGCCAAGTGTCCCGTGCACTTATTTCAGGTCCGATTATACTGTGGGCGTGTCGTAGTTTGGCATTGCGTATAGTTTGTGTAGTTGTGTTTCTAAGTTGTTTGTACAGTTGCCAGTTCTCGTCATTTTTATGTCGTCTGTATGTTCGGTATGCTTTGTCTCGTTTTGACATAAGTTCACGTATTGAGTCATTCATCCAGGGTGCAGGGGGGGCGGGAAAATCGTCGGGTTTTTACTGGTGCATGTCTATCATATAGTTGTAATATCAGTGTATTAAATGTGTCTACTTTTTCATCAACTGATCTCAGATTCCATATTGTGTACCAAGGTAGTTCTAAAGCGTCTGATTTTAGTTTTAGTATCGTCTATGTTTTGTAAATTTCTGTACGTAATCAATTTAGAGCGTCTTTTAGGACATTGGAGTGAGTATTCTACGAATACAATGTCATGAGCAGATATGCCGGGAGCAGGAATTTGTCCATATGACAGTACTTTCTGTGGATGTGTAGTCACTATTAAGTCCAGTAGAGTGTCGGTATTAGCAGTATGATGTGTGGCAGAGAAAGGAACAATTGTCATATTTAAGCTTTGGAACATATTTTTAAGTTGTATGGCTGGTGAGTCAGTCTGAAGAAGATTTGTATTAAAATCGCCTGCGACAATAACGTGTTCATAATGAGGTAATGAATCGTTCAGAGCGTTTTCTAGATCCGAAAGGTGCCTTATTTTTGGAGGTTTGTATACAATGCATAAGAGACATTTTTTTTAGACTGGCTTGAATTTCTACGAATAAGAACTCGGGGCGAGCGGAATATACAGAAGGGGACTTGTGGACAATTCTTGGATTAAGCTCATTTGATATAAAGGCACAAACTCCTCCACCTCTTTTATCTATTCTGTCATTTCTGAGCAATGTATATCCGTCTAGGTGAACAAGGGACGAAGGTATGGAAGGGGTCAGCCAGGTTTCCGAAATTAAAATGGCGCTCAGTCCAAGAGATGAAAATATGGTTTCAAACTCATCAAAGTGGGACAGAATGCTTTGTGAATTTACGTGAGCGATTTTAAGTGATGATTTATCAATAGAAAATGCATTCTTAAGTAGACTAGTAGTATTTGTTGTTGGAGGGGATGGTTGGGATTGAGGAATGTTGCTACCTGCGTTAAAAGTATATATATATATAATTCCCTAGTAAAGCTGCAAGGCATGGCACGAAAATGCTAGATTGCAGTGAAAGACCTGTCCTCGGGCAGAATTATTATGGACGGATATATATATATATATACAGGGTAAATTTTAATTACACTGACAAACTGCAGGGACTGATTCCTGAATGGAAATGGAGGAACAAATGTCCTATGAATAAGTGTCCATAAACGCATCGTTCCCACGGTAGATGGCACTGACGAATGACATTATTCTCTCCGCCCTGTTGCATAGCCTGCTAGATCACAGGACTTAAGCCCCCTTGATATTTACCTCTTGGAGCATCTGAAAAGCGTTGTGCATGCTGAACCAGTTTCTGATGTGTGCATACCCTTCAACAGGGTGTCCACATATCCTATCACCCTATTCGGAGAGAGGTCGGAACATGCGAAAGAGTGAGGCAATCCATGATATTACCTGTGAACGGGTGCATTGCATCCCATGGAGGCCACGTAGAACATCTGTTGTGACGTGGATGCGATTATGCTATGTACTGTGTGCCGGGACGATTTGTTGTCGTTGCACGCACATCGTTCATTTCCGGACATATGTTTATATGTCATTTTTTCCTTCATTTCCAGTCAGGAATCAGTCCCTGAAGTTTGTCGGTGTAATTATCGTTCACTCTGTATATTGATTGTAAGAAGAAATTTGAATTATACCTTCTTGAAATTCAAGATGAGGGACCAGTGCCGCATTGAACTAAAAAAGGTGCGACACTGAAAAGAAAATATCGATAGAAATGGATTTAATTTATGATGTTAACAATTAGTTTCACTAAATCAGCTGTATAAGAAAGATATTTATTTATTTCTCTTGTTTAAGACAATAGACATGCTGACCATATGTAACACCTATACTGGTTGTATGACCGTCCACTTCTATGGTTAGCACATGAGGATGTGAGGCCAGCGGCCAGCTGGTAGGCAAGGCCTTCTAGGCCTGTCACACCCTGGAGTAAATGAAACGATGAAGATATTCCTGGTAAAAAATATATCATCACTTCAAGGTTTAGGAAAATCTCCTGTTCCTGCCTATATTACAGTTAAACAGACTCTTTACAACGCTTTCTCGGTTGTCCCAAATCCCCTCTTCCTGTTGCTTTGTAATAATACGCTTGTCTTGGAATGCGGAATATTGGCATCCTCAGCACATGGGAAATCTTTCTACTTCTATAATCCAATTTTTTTTTCATGGATGGGAAAGTTGTTGAGGTGATGATATATATATATATATATATATATATATATATATATATATATATATATCCTATCATTAGACTAGCTAACTGAAGAAATACACGAAGGAAGTTTAATCGGTTTGGCCGACAACAGGATTTGATATGTGGACTTTAGAATGCAAGTCCTACATGCCACCTACTACTACTGCTACAATTCATTTAAGGTTCCTTGACACTGTCTCCAGACGAAAATTGAAATAAATCAGTGCAATGAAGAACATCTGCGCAAGTCCAATTTGCAAGTCCATTTACTGAGGACATAATCAGTCAAATTGCTCGCTTTGTCATAACTGTTGATGGGCGGAATGTGAACGAGTCGTTTATAATGAACGAATCACAGTACCAAACAAACGAGTCATGACTCAGAACTCAAGTTTAATCGACTCCTTTCAGAATCTTAAGTTCAAATTATTTTTTTACTTTCCTGAATCACATGAAACGATGTTTTTTTTAATACTTGGATATGTTAGGCTGCACCAGGCTGCAAATTTAGTTGCATTTCATTTATTTCAATGGGCGTCGGACATGGGTTCAATTAGGAGTGTATATAAAGTGAAATATCAACAGGAATGAGGTGCAGTAAGAAATTAAACGAAAGAAAACGCATGCTGTTGTGCATTACAGGTGTTATAGCCATCCTTAAATATGTTAATTAAATAATAGGATATGTAAAAAAAAATAAACCACATAAAAATAAATTTCTTTCAAAAAAGTTAAACTAAAAATATATCAAACTTATATTCTCCTATAAAATGTTAAAATATTAAAATAAATGCGATACCTGATAAAACAGTGGTCCTCAAATAAAATAAAATTTCTGTTAAGGAAACTTCGTCAAGTAGTTAAAACTATGAAGGCCTTTGAGAATTATGTTCCATCTTCTGCATTCCATTAGATACTGGTTTGTGTATAAGTTGTATAATGGATTTAGATCTGTGGGTGTATTTTCGTTCAGTGTGTCTGTTCTGTACTTCTTTTAAAATGTTTGTCTTTTAGCATACTAATTTTATTGTTATTTTTTTTCTGTGTAATATTGACATAGTATTATCGATTTTGTCGAACTGATGACCCGTTTCCAGTATATGTTTGGCAAATCTTGATTTTTCTTTCTGATTAATAACATTTTAAAAATGTTCATTGTATCTTGTGTTAAAATTTCTTGTAGTTTTACCGATGTAAGGGCCGGTTGTACCAACTCAGTATAAGTTCTGAATACATGCTATCTCAAGTATTCAGCCAAAATTGCGTTGTACCATGACAGTATTGCACCTTAGCCGGAGCATAAACTCGGTAGACTTTCTACGGTCATTCGAAGCCGATTATTGTGAAATACTCGAGTTAACTTTCCAAAATGGCAGCCAGAAACATGTCTAGAAATTTATTTCTGGATTCTGATAGTGACGACGAAGTATTATACGATATGTTTCTAAAGACCCGGAAACTCAGACAAATCAGGGGAAGACCGGATCATATTGAAAATTACAATGATGAAGAATTTTTCGTCCGCTTTCGCCTTGATCTCATCAGACATCGATTAGAACATAAAACGAAAAGGTAAGATTTTAACATTTTTCGTTTGTATTTTATTATTTCCACAATCATTGTTTAATATTTGTAGGTGATTATTTAAACATTTTTATTTAAAAAGGTATGAGCATGAATTAGCATTAATACTCGTACTTGAACCTGTAGCTTCATTAGATAATACTGTATAATACAATGCATTTTATAATAGGGGTAGGAGTTTAAAAAATAATCTTCTATGAAAGTGTGCTTTTCAAAGTATAATTGCTTTTATTTTACACACTATAATTTAACAAAACATTGAAGTGCAAATTTTGAGGTTATATTATAATGCCATTAAATTAAAATCTTAATTACAACGTTGGTTATGCCATTGACTTTAAATAAAAAATGTGTATTATGTCGTGTGCCATAACCTTTTTTCTAAACTATCATAAAATTGATAAATTGTTATTATTATTATTATTATTATTATTATTATTATTATTAATCAGGATATTATCAGTAACATAACCATAATTTTTTCAACATTCTACAGAAAAATCTCAAGGAGACCAGTTCATCTTGAAGAAGGTATGGAAGATTGTTTCGTCTGGTTTCGCTTTTGAAACGAAGCAATTACGTTCAATGTGGATCTGATCATACATCGATTACAACAGAAAGGTAAAATATTTTATATTTAGTAAAAAAAAATTAATAAAAAATAGTCTTCTATCCAAGTGTAATTTCTTAGGCTATATGTTACATACCCACAAAAATGTAACAAAAGAACATTGAAGTGTTAATTTTGAGATTATATTACAGTGCCATAACCTTGAAACTTAAGTTACAGTAGTGATTATGGTATGAATGTTCAATATGCAAGGTTGATTATGTTGTACTACCATGGACCTCTAAACTTATACTTAATTTCCAATTTTTCAAGCTGTTATTACATTGACACATTATTATTAAAATGCACTGGCTATTGTATGCCAAGAGACCACGTATACTTATTTTGGCTCAAGTTTCCATTAAGTGCAGTGAGAATTTTTCCTAAGCCCGAGACAGACACAACGCGCATGCGCCAACAAGGTTTTATTTTCAAATTATTTCCCACCATTTACAACAAATTTTACATTTTTTCTAACGATTACTTGAACACATTTTTCTATGATATTTAACTATATACGTAACATGAAGACGTGGCAACCATATTGATTTTAAGGAATATTCTATGCAACAACAGTGCAGCCAACATAGGTTATGTACTTCAGAATTTGAGAACTTACTATTTATTTTTGGGTGTTGCATTCTTTCACAGGTTAGAGTGCTTAAATTATGTTAGGTTAGCTTTTAGGTTGGTCTTTCATAAGTTAGAGTACTTAAATTGCATTACGTTAGCTTTTAGGTTTGTTAAATAGCATGTATAATGTTGGCTGCATCGCGATATTCCATAGAGTAAACTGCTTCGCGTTTGTCGTGCATGCGTGTGGTGTCTGCCTGGGACTTACGTACTCCTTCTGTCTTTACTAACTTTTGTACTTTTTTAAACATTTTCGCTTCCGACTTCACTCTGCTAATTAACTTCAAATTTGAATTCAAAATTTAAACTGGTGCTACTGTATTTTACAGGAACCAGGGGTTCTACCTATTAAGGAGGATCAAAATGGATTGCTCACCGCCAACACTTAAGTGATGGCCACACAGCTTTCCATCTATCTAACATTTTGCAACAATACTTATAACATTTTTTTTACAATTATTAAATATTTATCTCCATACACAATTATTTCTTTGAAGTATGCAGAATCATTGTGCACATGTGTGAACGCTAGAAGAACTTATACTAGATGGTGAAGATATCTGTGAAAATTGGAATGACCAACATTCAAAAGTATATTCTCAGAAAAAGATGTTCACTCAGTTCATTTTGTAGGTTCTGATGGGACAGGTTAGTGTATATCAGATTAGTATATGCTTCATTAAATAATATGCAAATAATTTATTTTAAGTTAGGAAGGAGAAAGTTGGTGTATATCCATTTCTAACAAATGTTTGGGGATGTATTGAAGTTTGGTCGCAGCTACATTCTTCCATCTAGTGTCAATTCTTTAAATTTTCTGTAGAACTTCTTTGTGATTCCATCTAGTGACAACTCTATAAACTTATGCTCATGCACATGTTTCACTGTAGGACACAAAAATTAAGGGAAGGTAAACTAAAGTTTTTCCGGCTCAACTGCACTTCTACAAGCACTTGATTTTCAGTTATATTGTAAACTATAGCTCTTCCTCTATATTTACTAACATTACTTAATATTTTAAACTTTTTCAAACAATTTTTATAACATTATTAGACAATTTTGAAGTATATATTTAAATATATACAAATCACAATATTATGATACTGTTATTCAATATTGTAATGCTGCTATTTTCTCCACAGAGTATATTACCTAGTCTCTAATTTTTCTATTGCTGTTTTGGGTTATCGCTGGTTGGATCAATATGAGGGAGTGATAAGTGAGTGTACACCCATTTTTAATAAACGTTTGGTAATTTTAATATTATTAATATATTTTTTAAACATAGATTTGGAGATTTATTGCAAATATTGGTCATTTAAATTTCATTGCGACGGATAGTAACCGAGGATGATAATCGATATGTAGTTTGATTGTGGGTTATCGCTGGCTCTATAAACTCTGGCGCATGCGCACTGTTGTTCTATAGGACTTTGAAAATATTTCACGCTAGTTTAAGTGCAGTTTTTCCATTTTTCCTACATAACAGTTGTGTGGATGCTCAAAGCTTATGAACTTACTCGATAGATGACGAGTATCTGTGCTATTGGAATAATCAATCTTCACAATAAGTTCCCAAGCATGCTTTTAAAGAAAGGAATAATTTATTATTTGATAATCTAATTTGGTGTACAATAACTTTTCCTTCTTAACCAAACAAAATAAAATAGTAGTTATATTGTGAAAGATTGTCATACAATAGCACAGTTAGTCTTGCCATATATTGACAAAACCTTTTGCATGCACATATGCACCTACAGCTCTGTAGAACTTAGAAGAAATGAGTGAGAGATTTTATATACATAGATAAATATATAAGAAATATAAAAAAAATGTTTTTAAGAATCGTTACAAAATGTTAAAACAGTAGGAAATGTTAGTAGAAATGGAAAAAGTAAATAGTGTAACAGTGTCATATTAATGTTGTATGGTATAGCATAGTGGGTCATAAACTATAGTTCAGCCATCATAGATTTAAGCAACTTTCATTGTATATTTGATAAATGGTGACCTTTATTACAGCATAAGTCAGTTTTGGAGATTCTATGCCTCTAGTCCACCTGCATTAGTCACTGTTCAAACAGAATAGCCAACTTTGCCTTATGGTGCACTGCAAGTTTGCGTACACCAATTAGTTTATTAGATAATATGGCTTCCCATAAAGAAACCTCTAATTTAATTAAAAGCGAGTTAATAAGAAATGCCATAAATATAGCAACTTAACGTTTGTATGCAATTGCCCAAAATGTTGTATTTGTATAACATGTTCTGGTATGAACTGTGAAAACATTATATGAGAATTAGAGGTGAGTTGTAATCCAATACATCCATAATGAGAATAATGAAACTTGTTAATACAGTAATCATGAATAAAATAATGTGTACCAGTAACTGAAAGGGAATCAAATTACAATGCATAAAGTAATGTAACATATCAATTGTTGCTACACATTATGTTTTTCTTGGAACATTCTTTTTTTAATATAGCAGAAAATAAAAATTTTGCCCCTTAGCTTATGACGTCTGAGAAATTACAATGTTATTAAAGTAGTAGAATCCACTAAAAATATTATGCATTTGTTCTATAGTCTATATTTGATGGTGAATAAATATTAGTCACTTTTGATTATCTGATAAAATCATAAACATTCTTTTTTTTTTTCTAGAAGGCTTGCTGGGATATTACATCGCTTCATTCCCGAATGTCACCGAAGACTTGGACTGCATGCACATAAAGACCAGTTCTCCAGGATAGTACAATACTGAGGAACATACAAGGAATAAAAGTGTATGATGTGCAGTTAAACATTTTAGATATTATTGTTTAGTTGTTTCTTCACTCACCTCATACTTCTTAACTCCCAAGCAGACTCGAGTTTCTTCACTTCATTTGTGATATTCTCAATGTTGTATTACATTCACAACTGATGTCCAATGGCCTCCTATCCTGCAGACTGACCTCCGCGCCATCTGATGGCTGACCGACGAACTTCCAAATCAATCCCCTCTCCTTATCACCGGGTATTTCAAAATTCATAGTTGTGTTTTTATTCTTGCATATATAATTTTTTTCCCAAATTGTGAGTTCCTTCGGTTTTTCCAATTGTTTAAGTAATTTTGTTTTGGTTTCTATTCTGTGTTTTTCTGACCAGGCATCTACAGCTATTGCAGATTTTTCTGTTTCTCCATTTTTAACATTTCTGAGGTGTTCCTTTAATCTTGTATTTAGATTCCTTTTTGTTTTTCCTATGTATATCTTTTCACAATCTTTACAATTAATTTGATAAATTCCCGATTTTTTGCAGTCTTCAATCTTTTCATTTTTGTTGGTTTTTAGAAAAGATTGAAGATCTAACACATGACTAGACAATATTTAACAATTGTGCATTGAAGACTCAGTTTGAAAAGGAGTAAATGTTCTTTAGTATAAATGGAGTAGAGAGTCAATCATAAGCATCATCATTACCAGTACTATGGTCCATAAGAGCCAGGATCCCCTGATATATACGTCCAATTTTGATTCCCCAACCCATATAAAGGTTTCTATTATTATTTTATAAACTGTACATAACCACTGATTTAATATATTATCTTGTATATCAGCAAATTAAGTTTTCACCAATGTAGACAGATTTTTTTGAAGCTGTAATAGTATTTTAAAATGCAATAGGAAGTATCATTAAGAAGTTTGTTTAATAATTAAGACATTTTGTCTGTACATTCTTACCTCTTATGGTTGTTTTTGTCAAATATATGTTTCAAGGCTTCTGAGCCCCATCGTCAGCAATTACAGACTGTAATCAGAAGCCTTGAAACATATGTTCAACAAATACAACCCAAAGAGGTAAGAATGTACAGACAAAATGTCTTAATTACTGTAATATGTTTTCTGCTGCTAATTTTCATTAAGTCTTTACAAAGCCTTTACTTGGATGGGAAAGGCCATTCAATTTTGCTCCAATGTAGGCTGAGATTATGTTACGAGCCTGAAATCTTCAGACTCGGAATCCATGACTCTAAGTTTCTCCCAGAAAACTTTTTGTTTTCTAGGATTCATCCATCCTAATAATATATCGACCCCAGCCAGATTTTAACCCTTGACTCTTGGGACGAGCAACTTAATCCCCAGATCACAAGCCGGATATTGAGATATATACTATTTTATAATCGTTTTGTTAGAATCATATAAGCAGAATTCAGTAGTTTATGTTTTTCTCTTCAAGTTTTTTTTAAGCTTTCTGTCACAAAAAAAAATAAGATGACTGCAAATTAAATTTCCTTGTGAGAAAATAAGTAAATATGTTCCAGGTAACTGCCATTAATAATATTCACAAATGCAATCCTAATAGGCAGGTTGTAATTCTATATATTAAATGTTTGTCTCATGATATTGGTCAAATTATGTGTAGTTTTACTGTACAGATAGAAATATTGTAAATGCATTATAAATTCTCACATGCCTGTGCTGCACCCTCCCTTCTAGCCACTATTATGCCATGACTTACTTGTTGTAGTCAGAAATCCAAAGATTCATTCATTCACCTATAATGAATATCCATCTATAGTAATTCTGCCCGAAGGCAGGTCCTTCACTGCAATCATAGCATTTTCATGCTATGCTTGCAGCTTTACTAGGGAATTGTGTAGGTGTGGTAGCTTCCCGTTGCTTTCCACACCAGTGAAGGATGATGGTGATGATGATGGTAATGACAAGGATGATGATGATGGCTATATGATTTCGGGGACCGTTTGGACCTTAAAGTTTTCCTGACATTTGTCTTACAGGTGAGGAAAAACCCCAATAAAAACCTCACCCAGAAAAACTGCCCCGACCGGGGATCGAACCCGGGCCCGCTGCGTGACAAGGCAGCACGCTACCTCGAGACCACAGCGGTGGACATAATGAATATAAATTATCTGAAATGTATTTATACATCTGCAAAGAAAGTGTTTATTTAAAGTTTTATTTGTAATATACACCACGGCTATGGTCTCGGGCTAGCATCACTGTTTTGTTTGCAGAGGGCCTGAGTTTGATCCCCAGTCATGACAGATTTCCTGGATGATGGTTTTATTGATGGTTTCTCTGAACCCGTACGACAAATGTTAGGAAACTTTAAGGCCTAAACAATCTGTGATCATCATATTTGCCAGGTTTAGTATGAATGTGAGTGAATTGTGCATCTTGTCTTAAATATTTGTGTTGTCTTGGGGCAGGTCCTGGATTGGAGGTCCTCAGTAACCATGTGTGATCCAAAGTCTCTCTCTCTCCCAACCTATAAGATATGAGGTTAAATTACAATAGAGAAGAGAAGATCTGTATAATATATGTGTGTGTTCCAAAGCCACCTGGTGCACCTTTCATGCTTTGGGTTTCATTATATTATGTAGAAAAATAGTTTAATGTGGTCTATTTTTATTTTACGTAGGTGATGTTTACTTTTATTGTGTATAATATAAGCATGTTGAATATCCATTGTATAATTTTTTATAATAAAGTAATGTATGAGTAATATATTTTTATTAAATGTACATAACTAGTACCAATAAATTACTCCTCAGAAGGTTGTCCCTAAAGAAAATCTGAAATCTACTGTCTTATGATTGGTTGTTTCACAAAGGACTACAGTTTCTATCAATAACAAATTTGTCAAAAATATGATAGAAAATTTGAGATGATATAATTATGTTAAAAACATATAAACGTTCAAATTTGTTTTATCTGCATTATGTTAGTTCAAATTGTGAAAGAAATCAATCATAAAATACAAATGAAAAAACGTATAGTGGTGGTCTTTAAGTCGACCATCAAAAATTTACTTTAAAAGCAGTCTTCTAATAGGGGATATCTCCTCATCCTGAATACAATCTGGACCTTTACACCATAATTGGAAAATGTTAACATTCTTCTTCTTTATTAGGAATTTCTTTATAATACAGTAGTTTTTCTACAACCCATTGTAAATTTTACTCCTCCATAAATCCCTATTCTCTGCATCACACTCTGTTATCCTCTCGACACTATACTCCTATTATGCACTCCTTGAATTCACTTTCTTTTGATCTCCCTTTTCTTCTGTTGCCCTCCGCTTCAAGATTTAATATCATCATAGGATCCTGTCATCTGACATTCTCTTTGTGACCAAACCATTTCAGTCTTCTTCAATAACTTGTGGAATGTCTTTTTGAACATCCATTACTTCTGTGATTTTAGCATTTCTAATTTTGTCTCTTTTTGAATTTCTAGAAATCCTCCTCCAAAATTGCATCTGTCGCCTATAGTTTATGTGCTTGCTCTCTGCTTAATGCCCAATATAGTATAGGGATTTCCAGCCAACCTAGACTCTGCCTGTCACAAGCCAGGAGAAATGGGGAGTGATGGAGGAATAACACCTCTTTAAAAAACCAGGGTTCATTCTGGCCTGGATGATAGTACTTTGTGACAGCTCCTTGCTAGGATACGGCAACTGCTGCCTTGTAAGGATATGTTGGTTCGTCAAAGCCTAGAGGAAGGAAACCTTGAACAAAAATCATCTGGTCCTCCAGGTTGAGGATTATAACAATGGCCCAGCTCCCCATTTTATGGAAAAAAATTAACTATGCTAAAGAAATTGATGTGAAGAAAATATCAACATCTGAATATAATTTATTGCAAGCACATTAATACTACTGAGTTCAGGTAAGATAATTTATTTGAGCAGAGGTTGCTGTTACTAATTTAACTATCATTTAAATATGTACAAATTGAAGACTAAACTCATATATCAATAGCTATCATAGAAAGATTCTGAATTTACAAACCAAATGTCTTGCATAGTTGCCTAAATAGGAAAAAAAATGTTAATATTTTTATTCTCAATTGTTGTATTATTAGATTTCAATGGGATACAGGATTTAAATAACTACTATTCTACCCCTCTGGCACACAGTGACAAGAATATAGCCTTCATTAGGTTTATTACATAATATGAGCAAATACAGGCAGTAAGACATTTATAAACTTATCAAAAGCATCGGCGTTGGTTGGGAAGAGAGAGAGAGAGTCATCTTACAGAGGATCAGAATATATAGTCATAGGAATAATCCTTTCCAAGTAATTGTGATTGGTTTCAAAAAGTAGTTGTATGCAGAAATTTCACTATTTTATAATACAGTAAAGAGATCTCAACACAGAATGGACAAAAATTTAATAAAGCAACTTCATTTTGGAAAAAATGCAATAATACAAAAAAACATACTAACTTAAAATTAACAGAAATTCACACTGGGCTATTTTTATGCAGTTTATTTCTAGTGTGCCTACATGTAAAAAAGAAATTGAGATTCTTATAATTGGTCAATTTCCAACAAAATAGACATAGATTACATAGAAAAAAAATAACAAAATAACCAAATAGGTTTATATATAACATAAGACAATTTACTTGCCTTCAGTCATCTGATGACTATCTTAAATTAAAAATTCAGTTAATCAAAAAACAAATCTTGGTACTTATAATAGCTATTTATAGCTAGAGCGAGGAATTATATGAAGAAAATTATAAGAAAATATGAAATCATAAAGACAAAATATGAAAATTATGACACAAAAATATAATGAAGCTACTATTTTCTAAACTTTTTACATATATTTATATGCATAGACGCACTACGACTTATAAGTGTACATACAGCACAAACAGAACTTATTTATAGCACAAGAAATCAAAATGTTCACTGTATTTTGATTATAATTTTTCATTATTTTTGACCCAATATAAAATATCATATTCATGATCTGAAACAATTTTAATGGATCATACCATAGCGTAGTTGTATAAGGAAACGTGGTACAAACAGGGAAGTCGTGAGTTCGAGTCTTGATATGGTCAAGATTTTTAGCTGGACCAGACCTTCTGATGGCATTGTAGACCTGGGATCGACTCAGATCCTAATGGAAGTGAGTACTATATGCATGTTCTGGGCACAAATGTAGCCATCAGGCAGATCTGACAACCCGGCAGACATCTAGTGCCTTTTGTCTAGAAAGATGGAAAATTCAACATGCCACTACCCCAAAGGCCTCCCAAGACTGTAGTGGAATTATTTCATAAATCAAATCTGAGAGTTTATATATAATACAATTAATTAATGTATTGAATGATTTTTAATTATGAAATTTAAACATATGCAAGAAACAAAACATTGCAACCCAAACTAACAAGTTTCCATGAAATATAGCACTGACAAAGTTTAGAGTAGGTACCGGTATAGTTTGGGTTATTGCTATCTTTACATTGCATGAAGATATTAAATTCATGTAGATGCAAATGTAACAATAACATTAAATTGGACGATTTAGAATACAAGTAAACCATTCCAGTATGTCATATTTGGAGAGACAAGATGTTAAAAGTTATTAGTCCATAATTGAATCTAGGGATTGTTTCAGAACTCTTTGCAATTACAGTTACATTTAATATTGAACTATAAACATGGTGAAATGTAGTTAGAATTATTTTAACGTTAGTTTTTTTGTATATATGAAATAGGTCTTGCATAGTGTCTAGTCTTGGTCTACTTGTGCTATGAACAATCAAATTGTCAATTATTAATTTTGTTCATAACACATAGATAGGATTTTTTTTTTAATATTTTGTGATAGTAAACTATACAGCCTATCTGTCAGAATTGTTTTGCAGAATGAAAAATTATGCTCAACATCACATGATGTTATGGGAGGATACTCGTATCATGCTATATTTGATACTTTGATGTAAGTGAGAAAAATGCTGGCCTAACCTACATCAACGTTACTAATTTCACAAAGCACTGCTTCAAGTTTCTTACATTTCAATTCTGTAATCTGTTCACAGAGTAAAGACTGTCCTCAGGTAGCAAGAACGAACTGACAGCTACCTGACTACAGAAAATTCCAATATTGTTATTCTACTTATTCATTTAGGCTCATGATCTTGTTCTGGGGGACAAAAAACTCCATCGAACTTGACACTCTGTGACTCATCATCCAATTATTTGCTTTTATAAAGATACTGATAAATTTTCACTTGTCTACCACATTACATTGTCAAAAATTACACAAATACATTCATTTCAAAAATATTTTAATGAATTCCTAGAACTTTTATTGAAAAAAAAATATCGGAATTTGAAAGTTGAAAAATATGGAGGAGTATGAAATTTTCACTAAAATATGAACATTTTGTTAAAATATTATGAAATATGAAGTTTTTTGTTGGTCTTA
Organism: Diploptera punctata; assembly: GCA_030220185.1. Classification (NCBI taxonomy): domain Eukaryota; kingdom Metazoa; phylum Arthropoda; class Insecta; order Blattodea; family Blaberidae; genus Diploptera; species Diploptera punctata. Next base: position 745,008 of record JASPKZ010008882.1, read on the forward strand.
TTTGATTCTGCATATCATAAAATGTAAAGATACTTAACCTCAGCGCTCTCTGACAAATAGTTTAAAACATGAAATTTTATAAAATTCCTCTCTCTATTTATAACAAATATGAGAAAGTTTGAATTTCATATAATTAAACATCGCATTACTTTTTAAATTTTGGTGTGTGCGTGTATTATACCGTACATATATTTCACAAAACTATTACTACGTGTAGGCCTAATTACATTGAATTGTTATAATATTAAACAAACTTCAAAGAAATAAAAATAATATTAAAATGAATAGCACGAAAATGGAAACCAACCCAATTTATTTAAGACTTTTTAAATTTTGGTGTGTGCGTGAATTATACCGTACATATATTTCACAAAACTATTACTACGTGTAGGCCTAATTACATTGAATTGTTATAATATTAAACAAACTTCAAAGAAATAAAAATAATATTAAAATGAATAACACGAAAATGGAAACTAACCCAATTTATTTAAAACTACGTACATATACACTAATTTATAATATTGAAAATAAACTATAATATAGTATAAAATTAATTATATCAGAATTGAAAACATTGATGTAGTATGGATAAATAATGAAAGCAGACGAATTTTTGCTATGGGAAATAAGAAAACATAAGAAAGATGATGCGCGGATACCCAATTCAGCCAACATAATACGGAGGGAAATTGGAATTCATTACCAACATAACTGAAAAGTTAAGTTAAAACCGGTATACGCAACTGGCGGTTAAAAGCAGGTGGTACAACGCATATTGACGTTGTACTCCTGCTAGCCTTAAGCGTCAGATGACTAACTTGGGAGTTAACCTGAAGTTCGTACAACCGGCCCTAAGATTTGTCGCAGTTATTGCACCTGACTTTCTACAATGTTATTTGATATGATGATGTTCAGTTTATTGTTAATTTTAAATGCGATATTTATGTTTTTGTCTTGTTTCTTTATGCAATTAGCTAATTTAACCGTTTCATTTCCTGTATAAATGAGTGTTATCCAATTGTTTTTATCTTTATTGTGTTCTTTTTCTAGTTTTATTATATGTGTTAAATAATTAAATAGTTGCCCGGAAAACAGATCTAACTCATAAATTGCTACTCATGACTTGCCTAACTACCTCCGCCATTTTGTTTCATATAGATCACTATTCGCTTGAATTCCAACTTTTAAAAATAAATAGAACAGGTCTGGAAGCGAGCAGGGATAGTTTTGCAGTTTTGCATTCACTATGCCGTGATATTCTCCGAATGCATCAGTAATTCACTGAAAACTCGACTTTCGTTTTTCTTATGGGTTAGATCTCTTTTTGGGGAAACTATTTAATTATTTCTTCTGTTTTGTTTTCTGACCAATTTACTGATCATTTCTTCTTTGTATACATTGTTTTTGCTAGAAATTTTATATAGTTTAATCTTTTATTGTAGTTTTTTTATTCAATGGTAGCTTTAACATCCTCCCAATTATATTACATGGATGCGAAGTATAGACTCGTACTTTAAGCGAGATTTAAAGATCGCGATTATTTGATAATAAAGTTAGAACAATTTTTGACCAAAGAGAGTCGTTCAGATGGGTGAATGCGGAAGAATAAATAACAGTGAGCTACATGATTTTTAAGAGAAACGAAATATAATAAGAAAACTAGCGCCTCATTGACTACAATGGGCAGGATATGTGGCACAAATGGGGAATGAAAGAGGGGCTGGAAACTTCTTGTAGGTAAACCAATAGGAAATTGTCCAATAAATGGGCTTAAAAATGAGGCGGGAGAATAAAATTAACCATATTTAAGGGAGATGATGATTGTAAAGCATTAGCTCAGGTCAGGGATACGTATGGAGAGCTTATGTCCGCGCGGGCATGAACCTTCGGATCTTAAAGTGACAGTAAGTTAGTTTAATAACAATAATAATATGACTTATTAAAGTTAATATGGAATTAAGTTTTTGTTTGGAAGAAAAAAAAGTTAATTATAACGCAGATGAAAAATGCGGTTATAGTAGGGGCCTATACAGATTCTTTCTGTACGTTTTTCTAGTCACATCTCCGCATCGTGGATATCAAATGACGCAATATTCCGGAGTCATTAAAGGAGTGTTGAACTGTAACTTAATTCCCTTATCAACATTTAGCTTCGTTTTTAATGGACCGATGAGTTCTAACTTGGCAGAGCACAGTGTATTCTCTGTATATTTCACACAAGTGGAAATATGTATGCTTGCATACATATATTTTTTAATGTAATCCATGTTTACGTATTGATGTTTATTCACTCAGCTATTTTTTTATAAAAATTATGCTCTCGACAATAATACAGTTCTGTCATAATTATGGATAAATATATTACAAATTATAGAGTTTTTTTTATTTTCAACTAAGGTAACTTACCGGCAATAGACACTGCGTTAGTAATCGACATTCTTGGTGACATTATATTAGTACTTACGAATTCCCTACTCATCATTTACTGTTGGGACCTTCCTTTTCCCACTTACTTTTTTTTCAAAGACACCAAGTTGTCTTTTATGAAATTTCTGGCTTTCCTCCCCCCCCCCCTGGCATTGCGGTGTTGGCGGAATTGTAACCCATTTCTTAGGTTGTGGCACCTGAAAGGCTGAGTTACGTTACTCTGATGGTATGATTGGTATCGAATGATAATGAAGTAATAGGAGAGATCATAACCTAAACTTAACCTAACTTTTAGACCATGCGCAACCATTTAAGGAACAATTTCACACTAAAATGTAATAAATAAGGTTCTGGTGGAAAATACACAGTCCAACTGAGCGCGGTATATCCTTATTATATATTAATTTATATATTATTAGCAGGGATCAAAAAAAGTATTGGTTATAGGCTAGGCTGCATCGTTCTCAGACCGCTATGTTTAAACTGCACTTTGACACTCTAGTACAGTCCGCTTTGTCTAGGGATGGACTCATCTTTGCACAATTTTTGTTTCGGCATTCTGATACAACCACACGTCACGTTAACAGGTCTATTACTGAGGAGAGTCGAACATACACACTCTCCGCTCCGAGCAGGCAGTGGAGACGCTCAACAAAGACACGCATTTTCTATACAATGTGTATAGAAATTAGTTACTCTCCTGATACCGATACTTTTTTCAACCCTAATTATTAGGAATGTTTATGACATATATATATATATAAAGCTGCCCTAAAATATGGAAGTGAAATTTGGATTTTAAATAAAAGAAACTCTCATAAACTTCAAGTAAGCCAAATGCGCATCTTACGATCATTGTTAGGAGTTAATAGACTGGATCACCAAAGGAACACTACTATCAGTGGAAAACTTGGAGTAACAAGTTTAAATGAAGATATGCAAAGATACCAACAAGAATGGAAAAATCATCTGAAAAGAATGGCAAGAAATATACTTCCAAAATTGGCACTCCAATATACCCCAGCTGGACATAGGGACCAAGGAAGACCAAAACATCGGTGGAAGGATCAAGACCATCTTCGCTAGGTTTACCGTACAGGCCACACGGCCTAAAACGAATTTGTTCATGATGATGATGATATATATAAGTTAATTATATAAAATAAATTATTTATAATATATAAATATAACAAATACGGACTGATAAGTATTAAAATTGCTAATAATTCATATATTCATAATGAATACTACTATAATTATTATTCTTATTCGTTATTTGTAGGACTTTCATCCTGTTTATTTCGCAAATCAGAGGAAGTCGTATTGGATATGCATCCATTCTCTATCCATCTCTTCGCTGGTCTTCCTCTTACTCTTCTTTCATCCATTGGTCTATCTTCTTTACCTCCTTATTTCAAATCGTTGTCTTCCATTCTTTCCAATATTTCGTCTGTGTATAATAAATTTTGTTGTGTCTTGAATATGACATGAGCCTCTAATACTACTATAATTGATTACAATTTCACACTAAAATGTAATAAAAAATATTCTCGCGGAAAGTGAACAGTTGAACTGAACGTGGTGCATTCCTACTGATATTATGATGTATTCTAATTTAAATTTTACACACTATAAATAAGGATTTTAATGATGTTATAATAATGATAACAACTATAATTATTATTATTATTATTATTATTTTATTATTTTTATTATTATAAGACTATTCTTGGTGCGACAGCCCTACAAGTTCCTTGGTTTATCTGCTGGATGCTGGTCTCACATCCACTTGTCCCATTTACAGAAATGGACGATTATTAATCCAGTGTATGAGTGACATGTTTCCCCAGCCGTTATAGCAGACTTTCTCGAGCTGGAGCCGTTACTTAATGTAGTTTTTAAAATGCCTTACGATGCTCGGTAGCCACTGATCCTATACTGACCGAAATTACTAGAGAAAATGTCTTCTCTTATGGGGACTCGAAGTAGCGCGTGTCCCATAGCTGTGCGTTAAGCATGATACATATACTGCTCGGGTACGGTGCGGGCCATCTGGAATTAATCAATAAAGAAAATTATTAATTACGTAAGAATAGCCTGTATGATTAATTTGCACAAAATTCTTTCACTGCTATTGTTACTATATTGTTTGTTTTTGTGATGCAACATTATGTTTAAATATAGCTTAGTGTCTCAACGTTGGTATGAAAACTACTGTAGAAATGTATCAGAAAACTGAAGTTCAAAGCTTTCTGGTTTTGTCAAAAAAAGTTCCCCAACTCTTTTAACATAGACTAGACGGCAGAGAATACTTAAACTGCAAAGGGAGGGTGGTTCAGCTGTGCCAACTCCCACGCATCCAATATGGCGTAACGCACTCTCCATTAATATGGATGTCGTGCTCTTAGTCCTTCATTTCTCTATCACTCTCTTTCCCATTCCTTTTCCTTTAAGTCCACCCAAACCCATTCCCAGGACAGACTAGAAGACGCCTGATTAAAATAAGCACATTAGCCAATAGCGTGTGTTGTACAATCTCTTTACATAGTAGGTGTGTTTTCCGATGCCATCCACTCAACATTTAGAGCTTCGTTTTGCGCGCGAGGCGGATAGATGGTGTTAACACACTATATGTTCAGTTTACATACCACTTCAGGAGAACATGTTTTACTTTACGTAGCTGACGTGTACAGTAGACAGATAAAATTATAAATTTGCCTCAGTCTGCGCATGCTGGAAGACTTGGCAAGAGAATCCCCTGTCTTCACTGTAAGTAACCAATCGCTGTGTTTGTAATGAATTACCGACCGCCTCTCACTATTTGTATTCCTTGGCTGTGAGTGAAAGTTTCCAATCAGAAGAGGAAGTGAGTAAGTGACATAATGTAAAGGGACAAGATGTGACATTGGCGTGTCCTTGTTCGGCGGCTAGTGGTGGTGGTGGGCGAGAACATAGTAAGTAGAATTACAAAAAAATATCCTCAACTTGTGTCCAAGTCGGAGTCGGGTCGAGGAATACGATGAGATGAAGCCCCTATATTTATAGACGTCTGTCAACTACACACCCCACACACCGTCATAGGGGCGGATGAACGAAATGAAACGAAATTCACGAGATGAATATGGAGAAATGGTGGAATAAAATTTGTGGCAGGGGAAAACGGAAAAAAAAAACCGAGAAAGACCTGCCCAAGCTCCGATTCGTCCACCACGCAACCCACATGGAGTGACCGAGACTCGATACGGGACCCTAGCGGTAAGAGGCGAGCGTCTAACCGCTTGCGCCACGGATCCGCCTAAGTAGAGTTATATCCAAATAAGTTGTCCGCGATGTGCGCCAACATGCGTGGTTTAGTGACTTTCAAGGTCAGCAGACAATTGGGAGACACGGTAGGGGATACATGGGTGGGGACGCGAACAAATACATCCCTAGATGTGAAAATATGACTGACATTGTTGCTGAAATGAGGGAAAGAAAGAGAGTATGTGTGTTTGGACTTTTTTATTTTTTTATTTGGGCTGCGGAGATTTTATTTGGTGTTACGTCTACAGCATATGCTTTTAAGGTTTTTTTTTTATTCGGTCTAGCTATAACTCACTATCGACTCATGAACAATTTGTGAGATAGACAGGAGGTGTTGCCTATCGTACCCTGTGGCTCCATGTTGGGGTTCGAGGTGCTCCTTGCTGGTCTCACAGCAGCTGGCGGACCGAGGCACGGCAGATAAAACTGCGTAGTTTGGGTGCTCTGAGCTATCACTCGATTTAGTCCAAGGACTCATGGACCATCTGTGAGGTCGCCAGCGGTTGATCGCATTACTGTACTAAATGGCTCATACTGTGGAGTCTGTTTCTCTGGCAGGCTCTTCGCCGGACCTACATCGGTGGCATGACATGTCTCCGGCTGGCATACTGGGGGAAAGTTCGGTGGATTTGCGAAGCATTGACAGTGCTTAGCAGTTCTCCCGGCAAAGTTCAATGGAATCGTGGGCCAGCTATGAGGTCGCCAGGAAGTGAGATTACGAGTATTTGAAAATGAAATTCTTAGGATTTTTTTTGGGTCAGAGAGATGAACGTTACATCCGAATGGAGAAGACTTACATAACAGTGAGCTACATTATCTTTATGGGAAACCAGGTGTAATAGGAGCAGTTACATCTCGTAAATTGCGGTGGGCAGGACATGTCACTAATTAGGAATGAAAGAGGGGCATGGGAATTTCTTGTAGCAAAACCAGAGGGAAAACACCCAATTGGTAGACCAAGGATGAGGTAGGTGAATAACATTAACAATCATTTGAGCGAGGAGGTCCACCGCTGTGGTCTCGAGGTAGCGTGCTCCCTTGTCACGCAGCGGGCCCGGGTTCGATCCCCGGTCGGGACAGGCTCTTGGGTGAGGTTTTTCCTCACCTGTAATACAAATGTCAGGAAGCTTAAGGCCCAACAGTCCCCGAAAATCATCTGGCCATCATCATCATCCTTCACTGGTGTGGAAATCAACGGGAAGCTACCACACCTATAATTCCCTAGTAAAGCTGCAAAGCATAGCATGAAAATGCTATGATTGCAGTTTAAGACCTGCCCTCGGGTAGAATTACTATGGATGGATGAACGAGGAGAATTATATAGGGGATGACTGGAAAACATTAACTCAGGATAGAGATGTATAAAGAACCTTCGGGTTTGATAGTGTCAGTGAGTTAGTTAGTCCAAGAATGTTCATGTTTTCTTTTCGCGCTCGATATTGCCCCTTAGAGATCTCAAAACCCCAATCTATAAGATAGTATGTAGTGATAAATATAATTAAATCAATTGTGATAATGAAAATCCAACCCTGAACTTGGCTTGACGATTAAGGGAAACTACCAGGAAGAAACTTGAGTCAGAAGGTTGTTCAGCACCGGGGTTTCAACCCGAGACCTCCCTAATACGAGTCTGAAACTCTACCAATTGAACCTACTCGCTCCGCGCATTTTCTCCTCTAAATTAAAGTTTATACATTTGAAGTAATATTGCTCTTGCAAGATTTTTAAAGCTCAATCTTCATAGCTTTGCCACCCTATTGAAAATTGTGCCAATATTTCACTTAGAGTATAGCATGTGCTTATGTTAAGTTGAATAATGCGGTAAGGTAGAAATTAATTAATACAATTAGGAATTAATGGGTTTTGCATTCACAATTACCTGGAACCGGAATGACGTGACAGTGAAGCATTAGATTTTGTGGACGGCGGGCGGTACTCTTGACAATACCACGCATGGTTGAATTTTCCGACTAAATTAAATTAACATTACTATTATTCCATACTCGTACATCATAACATAAAATTTTAATATAAAAATAATATCTAAGACAATTGTTCCAGTCATAAGGACGCGAAACAAGGTCTCTTTATTTAAGGGAGGCGAAATGGTTACAGATATTTGAGAATAAACTTACTAGGCACATTTTTGGACAAAAAAGAGATCACAGATTGGTGAATGGAGAAGACTACATCACAGTGAGCTACATGATATAATAAGAATATTAAGTCTCGTAATATACTGCGAAGGGCAGGACATGTGACACGAATGGGGAATGAAAGAGGGATATGAAAAATCATTGTAGGAAAAACCAAAGGGAAAACGCCCAGTAGGTGGGACAAGAAAGTGGTCGGATAATAACATTAAGTATGATTTAAGGAAGGTGAATTATGCATGGGATAATTGTTGGTGGCTCATAGACTGCGATGGGCAGGACATGTGGCACGAATGGGAAATAAAAGAGGGGAAAGTATTGTATTTTCTTACTGGAAAACCAGAAGAAAAACACCCAGTTGGTAAACCAAGAATGAGGTGGGAGAATAACTTTAACCACTATTTATGTGAAGTGGATTATACAGAGGATGATTAGAAAACATTAGCTCAGATTAGAGATGTAGGGAGAGTTTATGTCCGCGTGGCCATAAATCTATGGTTTCGATAGTTCCTGTGAGTTAGTTAATTAAGGTATGATATTCTTCAACTTGGTAATTTTTTAAACTGTTGGCCTTTCCGAACTTATTTCATCAATAGCAAAACGATATTTGCTTTTTAGGTTAACGTTTAGATTAAGACACTTAAAATTACTTTAAAAACAGTAAAATTCTTTCCAAAAATTGAATTTAAAAATTTTAAAATACATTCCAAAGATAAGGTTAATGATAATACAGGAGAAATGTGATGTGATCAGATATATGCGTTCAAACATGCGTTGAAACTGAGCTTGAAAAATCGCATTTATATTCTTTAAAGTAAGTCTTTCTTGGAAATTGCAAGATATGGAATCATAGAAAGGTTTAATTGCTATAATCAAGTTTGATTAGAATTTATAGTATATTTATTAAGCAGACAATTAAAAGTTACATTTTCTTCAAATTGCAAGTACTTGGCATTCCTAGAATTATTGAAACAATAGAAAATTCTAGTTGTTTATTGTATCCGGCGTTGTTCAAGTTGTTCTCTACAATTTGCTGTTTCGCGATGAGATTTTTTTATCCTTATATATATATATATATATATATATATTATTATAATGCACTTATTTTTCATTGTATTACTGTTTTCCTATATTGTTTTTACATTCTTTAACTTTTTTTGCCACAAGAACGAGACACATACCAAGACAAGAGGAGGTTGTTTAAATATTTTTAACCTGAAGGGAATCGAACACCGATCGTCAGAGTGGAAGATAGGAGCTCAACCAACCACGCTATGACGGATTATACTTAGTGATTATATTAATTTGTGGTAATTATCATAGGGTTTATTAATATAAAAATGCAAAGAAACGTGAACGTTTCGTAGATCGTGTCCTGGAAATGATTGGTAATTGGAAATGATAACAATGCCCACAGTTTTCAGCTACACAAATTTTAAATTTTAAACACTATATATTATCTTACTAAACCTTAAATGTATGATCATCATCATCTTCTTCTTCAAGGTATGGGCCTGTTGACCCGTTCCGCTCCCCGGTGCACTATATGCTGCAGGTGCAGGTCGTCTTTCCAACGATGTTTTGGTCTTCCTTCATTTCTTCGGCCTAGAGGCCTATAGTGAAGCAGCTGTTTTGATAAACGATTATTTGGCATTCTTTGTATATGTTCAAACCAATTACGTTTATTTGTGTGTATTCTCTCGTTTATATTATATATTTGTAATTCATCTCTGATATCTTGACTACTCTTTTGATCTCTTAGAGATACACTGCAACTGATCTGAGAAATCACATTTCTATTGTCTCAATTTTATTTTTATCAGAGATCGTTAAAGGCCAAGTCTCAGACCCGTATGTTAATGTTGGAACGGCTACTATTTTGTAAAATTTTAATTGAGTTTCCCTTATGGTCTTATTTCTCAAATATCTTCTTATTGAACCACATAACTTATATGTTGAAGTTTCCCTAATTTCTTCTCCATGTCCAAATTTTGCTGGTACGATATCATGCATCCCAGATAATAAAAACAAGTTACTTGTTCAATTATGTTTGCTCCAATTACAATTTTTGTCCTTTTATGCTGAGTTCCAATAAATGCCATTTACTTTGTTTTCTCTGTTGATATCTTTAAATTATAATCGTTTATTAGTTTCCATAATTTATAAACTGAACTTTGCAGTTGATTTTCTGAGGAAGCTACAATGATCTCGTCATCTGCGAATAAATGACAGTTCATTTTCGTACCTAAGTGTATGATAATAGTTATTATTTAGTTACACAGAAAAAAGTATAATTCAGGCAGTTGAAATAGCTGCGAAAGGTTGTACAAAAGAAGAATATATTATAAATGAGAATATTGGTGAGGTACTAAAAGTACAATAACTTCTTCAACAAATAGAAGAACACAGGAACAATTGGAAAGAGCATCTGCAAAAAATGACAGAGGATAGGATACCAAAGATGGCATTGATGTATGATCCTGGAGGACGAAGATCGGTAGAAAGACCAAGAAAATACTGGGCTGATCATATGTGAGATCGGAACATGCAAATACCTAATCCGTGAAAGAAGAAGAAGAAAGCAAATGAGGCATAATATACGTTAAAATGTCTGTCTTTTAATCTAAAACTGTGCATCCAGAGAATAGAATTGGTTTATGTAAAATCATAACAAGACCGATATTAGCATATGGAAGTGAAATCTGGGTTATTCGAGTAACAAATAAAATTTTATATATTCGTATATTAAAGTGATTTGAAAGGTAAATATTGATAAGTGTATTTTGACCTACAAATGACAGAGGAAATAGGAGAATAAGATATAGTGATGAACTTGTATAAAGAACCAGAGGATCTCCTCTAAGATTTAATTTTGTACTAGAGCATGTCATCAAATCTTTGGGGGACGAAGAAGGCCTATAACTCAATGGTATTAATAAGCTGTTAGTTTATGCTGATGATGTAGTACTACTGGTCGATAGCGAAGAGATATTAATGGCCAACACGCTCACACTATTGAGTAACACTAAGAAATTTGGACTGGAAGTAAATATAAAAAAACTAAATATATGGTCAGTGGTCACATATAGAAAGAGATACATTATATAATGGAAATGGACAGCTAATGACATCAGGGAAATTTTGAGGAAGTGACTGAATTCAAATACCTAGGAACAATAATCACAAATAGGAATGAGATGCACAAAGAAATTAAACATAGGCTCAATTCTGGAAATGCGTGCTGTTATGCATTACGGGGTCTCTTGTCATCCCAACTCCCATAAAAAAACGTTAAACTGAAAATATATTAAACTGTTATTCATCCAGTTATATTATGTAGAAGCGAAACATGGATTCTTACTTTAAGGGAGGAAAGGAGATTACGAGTATTTGAGAATAAAGTTCTTAGGATTTTTTTTGCCAAAGAGAGTTGAACAGACGGGTGAATGGAGAAGACTAGAAACAGTTAACTACATGGTCTTTATATGAAGCCAAATATAATAAGAATAGATAAATCTCGTAGACTGCGATGGGCTGGACATGTGGCACGAATGGGGAATGAAAGACATGCATGAAAGCTTCTTGTAGGTAAACCAGAGGGGAAAACGCCCAGTTGGTAGACCAAGAAAGAGTTAGGAGAGTAACATTAACAATGATTTGAGGGAATTAGATTATACAAGGAATGACTGGAAAACATTAGCTCAGGATAGGAATGTATGGAGATCTTATTTCCACGCGGCCATAAATCTACGGCTTCGATAGTGCCAGTGAGTTAGTTAATTAGTTATAGAGAACCAGAGGAGCCAACAATAATAATTTAAATTGGAAAGGTTACGGTGTGCTGGACATAAAGAGGGAAAGGAATACCTAAGAAAACATAGTTGGATGCTGTAAAAGCGTCAACAGCTGTTGAAGTTGAGGTATTGGAAAGAGAAAGCTATGGACTGACCAAGAATGGAGGCAAATGTTGAGGAAGGTCAATGCCCATCTTGGGCTGTAATACCATTGCTGATGATGATTTAATTACAGAAAATATTATCATTGTCACTTGATATATTCTTATGGAACAGAAGCAATTATAGATTGTAATGCCGATATTAACTGGAAATTTTCTTATAACTTCAATAATTCCATCCGTTCGACTGGTTTTCCCAATTTTTGAACTAAGACACAGAATTTATTATTATTATTATTATTATTATTATTATTATCATCATCATTATTATTATCATCATTATTGTGAAGATCACAAGACTCTTCTTTACTTTTGATACCACAGAACAAGACATGTCTATAGTCTGAATTTTTCACAATATCTATGACTAGAGCATGGAACTCACTTCCCAGTCATGTCAGGTACTGTCAATCGCTATCATTATTTAAATCCAAATTATCTGATATCTTAAGTTCGAGACAATGAAAACATTAACTGGATAACAACTATATTCAGCATTTTGTAAATAAACATCATGGAACCTTTACTTACTTAATTTTATTTCATATTATTTTAATTTTGTTATATTCTATGTTTTTTTTTTATATTATTAGTTAGTATTAGATCACATCAGCATTATCTTTTGTTTAGTCTATATTTAATATCTTAAAATTGTAATAAATATGTAATTTTTGTATAACTTTACTATTCCATGGTTGAGTGGAAGAGAAGGTCTTATGGCCTTAACTCGGCCAGCTAAAATAATATTATTATTATCATTATATGACTTTTTGGCGGAAAGTAGCAAGAAAATAAAGACAGGAGAAAATTCGGACAAAGAAAATTAGAGAAATAATTAATGTTAAACATAATATTATAGTCAATAGAGTCTACTAATAAAATTTGTATTAAATTCCGTTGAGGTAAATAGTTATAAAGTAAAATGTTAAAGTAAATACCTTTTGTCAGATGTCATCCTCCTCAACCGCGTTATTTTTTTAAATTAGTGAGTGTAGGTCTTTCGCAAGTCGATTTCCATCATCAGAAAAATAAATATGTGCTACTAACTGTTGTTGTTGTGCGGCGGTTTAGTCGTTGACGGTCTGAAAGCCTTGCTACCGACCACGCTATAGTTGATAACCTGAATCCGAGATATATAAAGTTCCAAGAAGGAATGCGGCTGAGCCGAACGCCACGCGAGTCTAGTTTAATTATACGCTTCATAAACATAGATTTGCAACGCGCTGTAACATAATTAAACACAAAAACATATAAAAATAATATGGTATTTGAAACTAGTGTGATAAATCTCAACAAATATCTAGGAAGAATAATACAAATAGGAATGAAATGCATAAAGAAATTAAACAAGGCTCAATTTGGAAATGCGAGCAATTATGTATTACAGAGACTCTTGACGTCTCAAAAAACGTTGAACTGAAAATATATAAAACTATTATTCTACCAGTTATATTATATGGGTGCGAAACATGGATTCTTACTTTAAGTGAGGAAAGCAGATTACGAGTATTTAAGAATAAAGTTCTTAGCAACATTTTTGGACCAAACAGAGATGAACAGAAATGTGAATGGAGAAAACTTCATAATAGTGATGTATGTATATATATATATATATATATATATATATATATATATTATATATATATATATAGGAAGGCAGATATAATAAGAACAGTTAAGTCTCTTAGACTACGATGGGCAGGGCATGTGGCACTAATGGGAAATGAAAGACTTGCATGGAAGCTTCTTGTAGGAAAACCAGAGGGAAAACGCCCAGTTGGTAGACTAAGAATGAGTTGGGAAAATAACATTAACTATGATTTGAGGGAAGTAGACTATGCAGGCAATGATTGGAAAAATTTAGCTCAGGATAGGGATGTTTGGAGAGCTTTATGTCCGCGCGGGCATGAACCTACGGGTTCAAGAGTGCCAGTGACTTAGTGATATCATATGAGTGTAGATTTGTTTTATTTAGAGCCCCACCACCACTACCCGGGTTGGGAATAATGTCCTTATCCCCGGGTCTAGTCTATGTCCCTAACTACTATCTAATCCTTATTGAATAAATAAACATAATACATATTTGGGGTATGCGAAGTGTAGATGTTACGGTACATAAAGTTAAAGTGTTGTGTGTTTGTTTGTGTCTGTGTTTGTGAATTTGTGTTACATAAAATAAATATACATAATACTTAAAGTATTGATAATTGTGTTTGATGTTACGTGATATGACAGTAATTCTGTTATGTTTGTTTGTGTTAATGTGTTAGTGTGTGTGCTTGTAATTTGTGTTTGGTGCTTGTTTGTGTTTGTGTTTGTGTGTGTGTGTGTGTGTGTGTGTGTGCGATTGTGAAGATGGAAATGTTAATGACGGATCATTCTTCTTCTGCCATCTTCTTCAGTTCTAAGAGTCAATTTCACCAACAGAGGTAATGTATTACACCAGTTTTCCCCGTGTATAATGCATAGCTTAAACTGGCGTAATACAGTTACCTCTGTTGGTGAAACCGACCCTTAATCGTAGAACTTTACCGATGTAGCGTGTGACTACTTTGTGTGATTGCTACCTTATCCGGTACTCCAGGGGCGGTGGCCAGTGGATTCTTCCCTCCATGGCTGCAAAATCTAGTTCCCTTCTGAAGACACTGCATTTGGTGCAATGATACAGCACATGAGTGACGGTGTCCTCTTCAGGGTTGTTGTAGTCGCATACTGCTGTTACGGCGAGTCATCTTTCAAACAGTTTACCATTGAAATGCCCGGATAGCAGTTGAGTCACGTTGTGGTTCGGTACTATGATTGTACAGTAACAGTCAAATTAACTCAATAGACCTTACTCGATAACGGAATCTGAACATATTAATCTAATTTCTATGTGTACTACAACCGCACATCATCTCTAGGTAATGATATTCGAGGAATCCACCTGAATGTAAACTTAGCTCCCCTCGTCATCCCCGCACGAGAATTTTATTTCATTGGGAGTCTGCTCAGGACCCAGCTCCGTGTGTCTAAAAGGAATTTGCTGACTCAGCTGTTAGTATATGAGAAGCATAGAAGTGTACCTCCTCCCACTCCCCACTTCTCCCTGCAAACACACACAGCTTGGTCTCGAGCTGTACAGTACCTTTAAGACCACCAGCACAAATTCTCCTGAAATCTAGTCCGATCCCGGTGCTAGGTTGATTATTGCGTTCGCATCTGGTTCAGAGGTTGGCGACTTCAAAACCATCTGGAGTCGATGGATTTTTAAGGGCTTTAGGAATGGAAATAAAGTTGGTTGAATCGTGTCACAGTTGTACTGGGCATAAAATAACCTTAACCCTGTGTGAAAATTATGTTGGCGGCTCTAATGACTTGAGTTAAAGAGCGTCGTTAAATAAAAGTTCTAACTCATTGGCACTATCGAACCTGGAGATCCTTGGTCGCGCTGACCATGAGCTCTCCATATATCCCATCTTTAGCTAATGTTTTCCAGTCATCCGCTGTGCAATTCACATTCTTCAAATTGTGGTTAATTTTATTTTCTGACCTCATTCTTGGCCTACCTACTAGGCCTTTTCTCTGGTTTTCCTACAAGAAGTTTCCATGCACTCCTTTCATTCCCATTCGTGCAACATGCCTCCCACAGTCTACGAGTTTTAATTGTTCCTATTACATCTAACTAACCAACCAACTCACTTGCACTTTCAAACCCGAAGATTCACTGCCGTGTGAACATAAGCTCTCCAAACATCCCTATCCTGAGCTGCTTTCCAATCATCCTCTCTCAAATCGTGGTTAATTTTATTCTCCCACTTCGTTCTTGGCCTATCTGCTGGGCGCTTTTCAATTGGATTTCCTATAAGGAGTTTACATCTGTAAAAATGCCAATCCAACTCGATCCCACTTAAGAAAATAATAGCATCGCTTTTTCATCTTAACTTCTCTTTTTTTTAAACAAGAGAAAATGATTTGCATATTTTGGAAAGTGAGTTGATGAGAGTGTAGTTTTATAGAGCTGTGACATTATGTATTGCATTTTAGAGCTGCTACAGACCGTCAGTAGGTTATGACGTCATTTCACTGTCGATGTTCGGTAGAAGTTGTTAGCCTTACTCAGAAAAAAATATGAGTTGATGCACTGCCTTTTTTATGGTAATTGGGAAGAGTAAAAATACGCAGACCTTGATATTGCTGAGTACACATTTACTTGAAGAAATAGACATCATCAGCATCTCATTTCCTCGTCACAATAACCTCGTAAAAGCAACCTATTCTTTTGTGCAAGTGCCCTTACGTAAAAATATCATAACTTCATTTCACATCGTGAAACATCTAGACAAGGGAGAAAAAATATAGTGACCTCATTTACAGAATTGAAGAGAGCCCAGCGCTTGGAAAAACGTTGAAATATATCTTTAAAAACTTCACAGTTTGTGCACCATTTACTTTATTGCTAGTATTTTTCTTCGGGTCCATTTTAAGACTTCTTTATAAATCTTCTATGAGCATACTATTGAAATTGTCTTTTTCTATAAATATGTTTTATGCATGAATACCATTGGCTTGATTAAGGAAATGTCTCGTTATTCTCTAAAGTCGTATAAAAGCTGCCGAACACTACAACAGTAAATGAAGTTCACATATCTTATTAAATAATTTTAAGTAAATTGGGCTGGAAAAATATATCAATAAAACTGAATATATGGTCAGACATAGAAATACATTTATAATGAAAATGGAGAGTTAATAACAAATTAAGGAAATTAAAAAAAAAGTTGATGCATTCAAATACCTATAACAATAATTACAAACAGGTGTGCAAAGTTCAACCACGCTGACTGCTACCATTTTGTGCAGAATTTAACCACGCTGACTGCTACCATTTTGTGCGGGCGATACCCCACGCTCTGCGCCGCCGTGTATCGTATTTTGTTTCCGTTGCATATATTAGCGTAGAGTTCACAACATCCAAGGTTATTAATCAAAAGCCTTTGCCCGGGCCCATAAGAGGCAAAGATTGATTCATCTTTCTTTCCTAAACACTTAAACATAAATCAACAATAGATCTCAAGACACTAGAGTACTTTAAATTGAATGTATCATTATTATTATTAACCATGAAAGCTAGACGGAAAAAAAGGAAGCTAGAATGATCTCCTAAATAAGTAAGTTTCAGTACGGGAATATCAAACAGCAGCATGCACATAAATAACTTGAACATTAACCAGGATGTATATAAAAATGATGTTTAATACAAACAAGACGTCTGAAGTATAAGAAAAGTATAAAAAATATGAATCTTGATCATTCTTAAACAAAAAAAATAATAATCATTAACATCATAAACTACATCATACCTCACACAACATTCACACAACAGTCCAAACCAGGGTGGCTTTCCCTGGTCCTCCGGACCAAACTCAAACCACGCCACTCGCGTGCTCCAGACGACGTTGTCTCAACTCAAAGTTACGATCGAATGATAATGTTCAGCATGTGCATAGCGTATTTGAGCCTTCCGAGATAGAAGGGGAGATGCGCAGCACAAACAGCGCAACAGGAGAGGTACCAAGGAGAGTAGGGGTAGGTGCATAGAGAAGGGATATTGGCATAGTTCACGAATCTTTCTGCTCAAGGAGGATAACGGCACTGCAGTTGCGAACCGAAAATCGCACTTTCGGTTCACAGGAATGAGTTGCTGAAAGAAAAACATATGCTCAACTCCTGAAATGCATCCTAACTTCTCTAAAAAATTCTAAAAAATATATGAAACTGATTGTTCCAGTTATATAGATGCAAAACATGGTCTCTTACTTTAAAGGAGAAAAGAAGTTCAAGAGTATTTGAGAATGAATTTCTGAATAAATTCAATTGTTTTAAATATTAAATAGTTATCAATGCATGTGAAAATAATTTGAAATTTGTCAAGGAACTTTTGATATTACGAAAAAAATTGATACCGGTACTAAAGTTTAAATTTCAGAAATAATTTCAATTTTTGCTTGAAATATGCTATTGGCCTTATTTTCATTGGTAGAGAATTCCAGTAACGGGAAAATGAGACAGTCTGTCTGTCTACATCCATAAATGCCCACATGGGTAATTATTTAAGATAATTTAATTATTCTTATCTCTCCAGAAGTCAGTCCGAGACATCTACAACTATGCTATTATTTGGACGAGAAAGGCCGATATAATTTTGCTCAGATGTTATAAATTGAGAGAGTGAAAGAAGAATTCGTAAATTAATGAGTCATTTTTTAACATCTTACCTCATATTTTGTTTCTTCAAACACGGGAACTAGTTTTCGAGAGAAGGATCTCTCTCATTTTCAACCAACATTATGATTACCGAATTTTCGTTGGAATCTCCATCAATAACGTTGCCATCTGGTGTTGATTTGATGCACTTTGAGATGAGGTCACGTTCATCAGGAATCTCGAAATTCATGGATCTAAATTTGTTCTTCTGAATATATAGCCTATCTTCTCCCAAAATGTCAATTCTGAAGGTTTTTCCAAATGTTTTAAATGTAGGGCTTCTTTTTCAATTTTATGATTCTGCTATAAACTATGTGCTGCAATAGCTGATTTTTCAATTTCACTATGAATGAAAGAAGAATGTTAATGAGGAGTCCAGTATGTTTAATATTTCAGTGACCTTAGGTCTAATGTTGAGGTTATGGTTAGAACTGGTGTGGTTAACTCATAAACGGAAGGAGCTTGTGACGTCATCGCCTTTCCACATGTAGTTGAAATCAAAATTGTCTCTCGGAAGCAAAGTATAACACTGGCAGATCCCTTCAATATAAAAGACTATAGCTAGTATTGATCCCAAGACCTTTTAGTTGGAACTCGCTGCTAAATTTTTATTCACAGGATTGACGGATGTGGACAAAAAACTTGACAACCCACAAAACGTTTTTACTGAGATTATTGAAGTTAAAATTTGATATTTTGCAAATTTTTACTTGGATATTATGACTTATTCATTATTATTATTATCATATATGTAACATGTGGTAGTAAATTTTGATGAAATAATTTTATTTTTAATAAGCTCTGTGTGGTATATCGATTTTCTCTATATTTTCCTTAAACCCTAGCGAAATAAAAAAGAAAACAAAAACAAAAATAATACAAGCCACATTTTGGATGTGTGGTTTGTCAAGCTTTTCCATGAACCTAAAGGAAGTAATGGAAAGTAAATACAGGGCTATTCAGAAAGAAGGAACAGACTTCAAACATTTATTTCTTCCAAAC
The DNA here is from genome assembly GCA_030220185.1 of Diploptera punctata. Taxonomy (NCBI): domain Eukaryota; kingdom Metazoa; phylum Arthropoda; class Insecta; order Blattodea; family Blaberidae; genus Diploptera; species Diploptera punctata. The sequence goes on from JASPKZ010008882.1 coordinate 764,097, forward strand.
TACAAGAAATAGAGAGACAATTCCAACGTTCCTAGAAAGAGAAAAGTTTCGAGTTCCGATCACGGCCGCATTGGCTCTGTTGCTTGAAGTTTCGATCACGGTCGCATTGGCACTGTTGGATTGGACGAGGAGAAACAGAAGATCAACTTCATCACCTCTCAGATCACCAGATCTAACCCCGTGTGATTTTTATCTGTGAGGTTACGTAAAAGATCGTGTCTTTATCCCCCCCTATTCCTGACACTCTTGAAAATCTGCGTCATCGAATTGTTGAAGCTGTGAATTCGTTAACTAGAGACCAACTGATTCAGGAGTGGCAAGAAATGAGCCACCATTTTGATATTTGTCGTGTAACACATGGTCCTCAAATAGAATGCATAAAATAGTGAAATTTGAACTTTCCTCTTTCCAGGAACGTTGGAATTGTGTTTCTATTTTTTGTAGTTTGGAAGAAATAAATGTTTGTAATCTGTTGCTTCTTTCTGAATAGCCCTGCATAGGCAATGGCTCTGGCTTCTGTTGGTTTTCAACATTACTTATATGATCCAGAGACAAGCAACTTCAATAAGTGGTCGGTAACATAGAAAGCTGATTTAAAACATGTGGCTTGTCATATTTTTCGCCCACACTCCTCAATTGAAGGTACATTTCGATATTATAACATTGATCGTTCCCTTGCTAGAGAAATACAAGTATATGTTATTAAAACTGCTTTAGACTTCATAAATACGGCCATTCATTAGTGTGTTATTAAATAACATGTGTGTAAGGTTGATGTAAGGTGTGTGAAGTAAAATTATTGTTGGAATATGTGTGGAAAGAGAAGAAAGATATATGACCTCTGGAGCACCACTTACGCATTTAACAAGTTCGCGTGACTTTTTTATTTAGCATTTTGATAAGCTTGTGCCTTGCTAAGTGAACATGGTGGACTGATGAATTCCAGAGTGGTCAGTTTGTTGCAAATGTACTCACTTGACTTCTCTTCTACGTAACATAAATTATAGAATTATAAAATATATATGCAGTCAATATGCCCATTTCACCAATTAATGTTTTAAAATGGTCAACAAGTTTCTACAGCCAAGCTGTCATTCTCAAGACCAGATATTGACTGAGTCTTGGTCTTGAGAATGACAGCTTGGCTGTAGAAACTTGTTGACCATTTTAAAACATTAATTGGTGAAATGGGCACATTGACTGCATATATATTTTAATATTTTATCACCAAGAAGATCACTTGTGTATTAAATATAGAATTATATACAAGTTTCGATTGTTTAGTGTAGTAATGCGTTTTCAGTATCATCAATTTTAAATTTCTACAGCCGAGGTAATTTGGCATAATTGCAAAATGTTCGTTTTGGCAGAAAACTGATTTTTCCATCGTTTTGTTGATCGTCCCACTGGCTTATATGTGAATAACTGTTTTGTTATACGTTCTTGATCCATTTTGTTAATACAGCCAAATAAATTTTGTTCGTATTCTTTGATTTTGTCTGTTAAACTGACTATGTTAAGCTCATTCCAAATATCTTTGCTATATTTTTTTTTATCTTGTAAAGTATATCCAATTACATGTCTCAGGAAACTCATTTCTGCAGGTCCTATTTTTTTAAAGTTGATTATTGGTCTTTGTCCAATTTACGGAACCATATAACAACACATGAACAGCCATAACCTGTAAAATTTTAAATAATCCTTAACTAAATAAAAAAAAAACTTGCTTGTTGTATCGGACCCGTGGCTGCTTGGACATAAGCCCCCCATACATATTTATTTTGAGCTAATGTTTTTAAGTCATCCTCTGTATAATTCACCACCCTCATCATATTTATCTCTATTCACTATCTCATTCTTGGTACTGGGTGTTTTCCTTCTGGTTTTCCTATATGCAATTTCAATGATTCTTTTTATTGCCTAATGCCTTATTTATTACAGTAAAGTGTGGTTGATATGTTAGACATGTAGTATATAATTTGGACCGTGAGAATTTCGCCGCACTTTCTCACCAGTTTTCCACGTGAAGATTCAATGCCCCTTTTCTTTTCCCAATAAAGTCCATACATATTACAGTAATGTGTTTGTGTTATAGGCCTACATGGTCATTTGTTTTGAACCGTGATAATATGGGTACTCATAGATTAAAGGAATACTTAACAATATCGTCTCATTTAAATTAACAAAAAGTAAGTACAGTTGTTAGAAGAGTGCACAGTGTTCCATAGGCCTAAAATATAGTATTTTACAAATTTATTTTGACCTCGATTGTTTAATTACACAAGCAATTATCTGTATAGTTTGTAAAATAATAATAATAATAATAATAATAATAATAATAATTTTAATAATAATAATTTTAATAGTAATAATTTTAATAATAATAATTTTAATAATAATTGTTATAATATAATTCTTGAGTTTTAAAGATTTGACAAACACCCATATCAAATTCGGTCTTCCGGTTCTACGTCTTCCTTCTGCCTTACCATCTATAATTCTTCTAACTACTTAATTTTGGTCATCTCCGTATGTCCTGCCATCTGTATGTTTACTTTAATATCTGATGATTTATACAACTCATACAATTTCCTATTATATCTTATTCGCCACCCTCCATTTTCCTTAGTAGGGTCCATATATCCTTCTGAGCTTTAAAAAGTTCAATAAAATTAAAAGAGCTTCAAAAAAACGCAACAATGATCAATATTGCTTATTTTACCCCGGGCTATGCCAAAGTTACCCATGGATGTCAATACCCCCCCCCCATTTTACGATAGAGAATGGGTTACTTTTATCAAAACACTTAACCAACATCACTGAACAACCTATCTAAGTTTGTCGTTCTGTTCCACTTTGTATAACATTTTAACCTCTATAAATTAACTCGTTAAAAACTTGTAATTTGACATTTCCAATTTAGTGCTCCACTGAAGCGAATATGAGTAGTGGTAGGTCATGAGAATCCCCTCCCCCTCAATCAACTCTTCAACGTGTTTAGTATGATTCTCACTCCTGAACTAAAAGTTGATAATAAATTGTTCATAGTCATTAATAACAACCAATCTGAAAGTATTGCATTGCAGAACATCTGTTACATGCATCATCTGTTTATTCATAGCACGTAATATTCTTTTGACGATACTGTTCAAATACATTTTGGACAGAAGTCCTTAATTGAATTATAAATTGTTACTTTGATATGATAAAAGTGAGTAAATGTAAGTGTGCAGCTTTCATTGATATTGTCGTTCAAAGGTTTGTTTCAATTTTAAGAAAATCACTTTCAGGTAATATAGTTTGTTTCGAAAGTGTTCGATAAAAATGTATTATTTTGACGAAATTCCGTCACGTAGCAACTGTGTAAAGTAGTCGAATATCTCAGCAAGTCCAATTTATGACCGATTTACGGAATATATGTATATATATATTAAATTAAATGGTATTCAGTTACATTGCGACAATCAATCATGGCGGCCGATACAGTGAACTTTCAATTTTAGGTTTTAAGGACATTCACAATTCTAATGGCCAGATTTTTTTTTGAGAATACATTTTTTTATTTCATTGTAATAGTAAGATATATATATATATATATTTATATATAAATTGGTGTTTCCCGTATAATGTATCATATTTATATTATTATTAATATTATTATCGTATCATTATTGTTATTACCCTATAAAATGTTGTTTGTACGTGACATTTACATTGCTACATTTATTGTATCATTTTATAATTAGTATAGTGTATATCTATATTTGTCAAATATTTATTTGTATTTGTGCTGGTTGAGTGGAAGAGAGGGCCTTATGGCCTTAACTCTGCCAGAATAAATAAAGTGTTATTATTATTATTATTATTATTATTATTATTATTATTATTATTATTATTAAATAATGAATTTCGTTGCGAAAAATCGAAAATTGTGGCTGGAGAGCAATTTTTTGGCGGCTCAGCGGCTAGATGCTCGCCCATCATCGCTGGGGTGTCAAGTTCACGTCTCGTTCACTCCAAGTGGGTTTTGTGGTGGATGAAACGGATTCTAGGCAGTTTTTTTTCTCGGGGTTTCTCCCGTTTTCCCCTGCCACAAATTTCATTCCACCATTTCTCCATATTCATCTCATTAATTTCGTTTCATTTCATCTGCCCTGTGATAGTAAGTCAGGTGTGGTCGGCCGGCATCCTTGTTATTTGCAGCCCTTCAACGTAAGGAACTTCATCACATCTCATCCCTCGACCCGGCCCTGAGTAGGAAACGAATATAGATTTATAATTTTAATTGTTTAATTTCATAATTTTTATTTTTTATTTGGTTACGGTTAACACCTTCTCCTATTCGCCCGATTTTGCTGGTTAACCCCTTCTCGTAATTGGTCCGATTTTGCTGGTTAACCCTTCTCCTAATTGGTCCGATTTTGCTGGTAAACCCTTCTCCTAATTGGTCCGATTTTGCTGGTTAACCCTTTCTCCTAATTTGTTCAATTTTGCTGGTTAACCCCTTCTCGTAATTGGTCCGATTTTGCTGGTTAACCCCTTCTCCTAATTGGTCCGATTTTGCTGGTTTACGAACTCGACCTTACAGGTTCTAATAGTTATTTGCCCAGTTTGATCTCGGAAAGAATAAAATTGAGGTCGCTAGAACATAAACACACACGTAATCATCTTTTTGTCATGATCATTTTCAATGTCCACTAGATGGGATCCCTGAAGATATGTAACAATTTTTCAAAAATCTTTTCATGAGAAAACTTCGATAGTAGGCCTACATTTAAAATAAAATTCTATTCATCTCACCTCTTATCCTGTCTTCTTATTAGACCGGTTTCGTAATCTTACTGGTTACGTCTTCAGTAAAACTCCATTTGACAGAACACCGCTCGTGTTTGTACTTGAAGATCTAACCACTAAGGTTAAGAAATTGGTCTAAATAAGAAGATAGGATATGAGACGAAGGAAACAGAATTTTATTTTAAATTAGACCTCATGGCAATATTTCCTGTAAGAATTCAAAACTCTATAGCTTAATTCCTTCAGAATTCGCTTAAGGTAAGACGATAGGCCAAAATTTGAAAAACAAAACTTTTTATAATTAAATAGTCTATTCTTTTCTGAACATTTCTGTATATTATTTTTTACTGAACGCCAATTATAAGTTAATTATTTTTTTTAAACTTTACAGCTGTCTGTAATACTTTAAACCTTGTTTTCTCGAAAGTGAAAATTTTCGAACATTTACCTTATTATCTCAGGAACTACAAGACATCTACATGAAATTTGTACAGGCAGTAAACCTAGTTATACTAAAGATATGAAACCACAATCATGATGATCTCTTCCACAAATCCTCGCTTATGATTTTTAAATAAAAAAAGAGACTAGTGGCAAATAATTATATATGAACATGAATATTTAGATAAAAGTTTGACTGAGGTTCAGTGGTCTTTACAAACCTCATTTAATATGCTGTAAAAATTCATTACAATTCATCTAGTAGTTCCTGAGAAAATGGATCTCAAATTAACATGTTTTAACATTGATGGGATAGAGCCTACCGCCTCGCCTTAAAGTATATCATCATCATAATCATCGTTCCGGTTTCATGAAAGCTAGAATAAAATTGTTAAAATTGTTCAGACTATCTTCTGTGTGGGCGTCCAACATTTCCCCTTCCGTGCGGTTTATAATTTAGCAATGATTTTGGTATTAATAATTAAAGTACCTGTGTGATAAAAACTTTAAAATCACCTCTCTACATGTCACGGCTCTGTGAGGCTCGGATGACGTGGGTCATGTAAAGTACCTAAAAAAGGAGAGGTAAAGTAAGGTTAAGAGGGAGATAAATGTGTGAATGCGTTAAAGTAAGTATTTGATAAGTATCTGACATTAACTCGGCTTGTTGGACTCTTCTAATCTGAATTAATAATTAGGTGGTGTGTTTAACATCAAGAACTGTGCGCAGACAGATGAGGAAATAGATATGTCAAATGTCTGTGTGGCACTGGATGACAGGTTTCAATGAGGACAACATACTTATCACCACAAACAAGTTAATTTATTAGGACCTAATTACCACACTGAGTTAACAAAGATAATATTCACATAATTAGCATCTTTGCTCAAATTCTAACTATTACGTTTTCTTTCTTTTCTTATTTTCTTTAGTATAGCCCCACACTTTCTAGATACATTTATTTGTCCTTAGTCCCTGAACTGTTAGGCCATCAGTACTTTAGGTCTTGATTACATACTTCTTTCTATAATCGTATATCTCCATCGTGAGGCAAGAGTACTCCCTTGCTGGAGTTACTTGACCAGGATGTCTGTGACTGACAAATTATAGTCTATCGCGTCATTGAGATATTCGTCATCATCCGGTATCATGGCAGCTGCCGCCGTCTTCCGGAAACCAAACGCCAATCCTCTCTGTCCATCCATTGATGTTCCTCCATTCCTCTGATATTCATAGCTGTTTGTACCCCTTCTACCCTAGTTTTCTTCGGTCTTTCTCTCTTCCTCCTTTCCATTGGGATCCATTCCATAACAATTTTTGGCAATCTTTGCTCTGGCATTCTCTTGACATGGTCATACCACTGTAATCTTTTCTTTTCTATAATATCCGACTCCTCTTGTACACCCATAATTTCCCTCATTTCTTTATTTCGTATTCTGTCCATTCTAGATTTTCCAGGAGATCTTAAAACATCCATTTCTGTACTTATTATTATTATTATTTTTGTTTTTTTTCATTTCCCTGGTAGGAATTTGCCAGACTTCAGCACCATATGTTAAAATGCTCTGAATTATGGTTTGATATATTTGTAATTTTCTACTTTTTGTAATATTTTTGCTCCACCAAACAGAGTTTAAAGCATTTATTGCTTGTTTTGTTTGTGCGATACTATTTTTAATTTCCACTGTGTTATCGCCTGAATGGTCTAATTTTGTTCCTAAGTAAGTGCATTCAATAGTAGGTTTTAGTCCTCTCCATTGTTGAAATTTATATTTTCCATTTCCTCCTATACACAGGTATTTAGTTTTCTCAATGTTAATATAAAGTTCCCATTTTTCATATTCTTCTTTTAGTTTTTTAGCCATATATTCTATGTCACCGTGGTCTTGTGCTATTAATACCTTGTCATCTTCAAAATTTAGTGAATATACATGTGTATTTTGGATGGGAATGCCCATTTTTTGACATTTTTTCCTCCAGTCTCTTAGTACTCTTTCGAGATAAATTTTAAATAGAGTTGGCGATAAACTGCAACCTTGCCTCAAACATTTTGTAATCGTAAATCCCTTTGTTATATGATTTCAAACCTTTATCTTCGAATTAGACTCTTTGTATAATGCTTTTATAGCTTCTACTAATTTTTTTGGTAATATTAGAATTGTCTAAAGTTTCCCATAATATTTTTTGGGGAATACTATCATATGCCTTGGTTAAATCGACAAAAAGCAAATGTAAATCTCTGTTAGTAGGTATTTTTTCTATCATTTGTCTTATGCAAAATATATTATCTGTGCATGACCTGCCACTTCTAAAACCAGATTGTTCTTCCATTTCTTTATCCTGGTATTTAATAGGCAACTAATAAAGGAGCTATCAACCATTCCATGCAGAAACATACAATGAAATTTCTCCCATAGAAGCGTTGTGATCTACCAAGGCCATGTCAAAAAATCTGCCGTTTTTAACTGCAAGGCAAAGAAATCTAATCCAGAATCCAGCAATGGCAACCCACTGTACGAAACAGATGGACTCCCTGCATGAGTAAGAGTGGGGTGAATTGAGGCGGGACGCGGCGTGGACGGCAGGTAATGACGGTTTTCCAATCTACCAATTCACGAGTTGTATTACTTATTACCCGATAAAGGAGTAAGCGCAGTTCTTGACGGAGGGCACTGCAGTTGTGTTTATGCAGGAATAGAACGTGTGTCACTGCTACATATGAATTGCAGAGTGGAATGGACGTTGGACGCTGACAGTGCAGGTCAAGTAGAAAGTTTGTTATCGGTGTACATTGTAGTATGTAAATTATATTTCTGAGTTGTGAATTGATCACTTTTCTTGGAGACTTTTGGGCGTCTCCATACCTATACAATACAAACGTAGGTCTATAATATAAATCGCTGTTCAAGCGCGAACGATGTGGTTACAAGTGCTATTAAAAGGCAACTGTGATTATTTGCCCATTGTACACTGCGTTATATGACGTCACGTGTAGCAACAAACAGAGCTTCGTGATGCTTCCGCCTGCAGAGATATTTTGAATGACTAATACCTATAGTTTAAATGATATATTTGGCGCTCGATTTTAATCCCTACCATTTAAAAATGCAGATATTTTTAGACACGGCCTTAGTACATCACAACGCTTCTCTGGAAGAAATTTCAACGTAGGTATCGGCATGCAATGGTTGACAGTTCCCTTGAAATACTTTATAGGGAAAGGTCGATTAAATTTTTCTAAGAGGCTACGATTTAGGCTTGAGGTTCATTACTAATAAAATGCATAATATAATTCCATTTAGGTTTTAGTCACAACATAAAGTTGTTAAATTGAATACCTGTGTGGTTCAGTCTCAACTTTGTTCAAATTTTCTCAACTCAAAATTAGGAGAAAAGATCAAAGATGAAAAAACCGGATGCTACAGATATACTTACTTACTTAATTACTCACTGGCACTATTCTCAAATACCTGTAATCTCCTTTCCTCCCTTAAAGTAAGAGTCCATGTTTCGCACCCATATAATATAACTGGTAGAATAATAGTTTTATATATTTTCAGTTTAACGTTTTTTGAAAGGAGTTGGGACATCAAGAGTCTCTGCAATGCATAATAGCACGCATTTCCAGAATTGAGCCTATGTTTAATTTCTTTGTGCATCTCATTCCTATTTGTGATTATTGTTCCTAGGTATTTGAATTCAGCCACTTCCTCAAAACTTCCCTCATTTGTCATTAGCTGTCCATTTCCATTATATAATGTATTTCTACGTGTGACCATATATTTAGTTTTATTGATATTTACTTCCAGTCCTAATTTCTTAGTGTTACTCAATAGTGTGTGCGTGTTGGCCTTTAGTATCTCCTCGCTATCGACCAATAGTACTACATCATCAGCATAAACTAACAGCTTATTAATACCATTCAGTTGAAAGCCTTCCTCATTCTCTAAAGATTTAATGGCATGCTCTACTACTAAATTAAATAGAGGAGATAGTGCGTCTCCTTGCTTCAACCCATTCTGGATTTCAAAAGTGTCTGAAAACTGATGCTACAGATATACAATTTAATAATTTTATATTATAAATGTATTATGTTTTTTGATAAGTAACATTGGTTTTCAATATAATATTACGTCTCGTGTATTTTTAAGAAAGTTTGTTCCAAACGGTATAAAACGATGCGGATTTTTATTCTCAATAATTGGAAAGAGCTTATGAAAATTTGAGGGTTGCTGGTTTTTACGCGACTGGACTCCACACTACGCGAACGACCATGAGGAAAACAACTCAGGAATGGGAGTAATCGAACTGCTACCGCACCCTGTGTATAGTTCTTATCTTGCATCGTCAGATTACTACCTGTTTCGATCCATGGTCCACTTCTTGCGTGAAATTTCGAAAACTTTGAAAACATTGAAGCTGTGGAAGTGAATCTCAACAAATTCTTCGCAACAAATACCAGAGACCATTGCGGGATAATAAACCTCGCTGAAAGGTGGCTCGAGACCAAAGAATCCGATGGTCTCTACTTTGTAGAGTAGTTTAATTCCTTATCAGAATACATTCCAAATAAAATTTTGTTTTAAAAAGTTATAACTTATGAGATAGTACCTGTAATGAGCTTTTATAGGAAAATATCACTATGAGGTTTAATTTAAGATTAAATTGAAATGCTTCATACCTCACCTCGTACCTAGTCTTGTAAGTAGACCGCAGTTTCAAATCCTTGGCTGCTTCATCTTCAGTACTTTCTTGTCTACTGATGTTATGTCGTTCAGAAGAACTACTCCTTCTTCCCTCCCGATCCAATCTGACTCCACGGGAATTTCGAAGTTCATAAGTTTTTCTTTCTTGTTTTCTTGAACGTGGATTTTTATATTTGTTCAATTTGACTGGCTTTTGATTCAATTACATGTTTTTCGGACCAATCATGAGCAGCTACTGCTGACTTTTACACTTCACCATTTTTGCCATTTCTAAGATGTTCTTTCACCCTTGTTTTCAAATTTCGTTTTGTTTTTTCTATGTAAATTTTGTCACAATCCCTGCATCCACATTAAAAAAAACAAGAAAGAAAAACTTATGAACTTCGAAATTCCCGCGGATTCTGGATGGATCCGGAGGTTTATCGGTCCATCAAGAGAGGGAAGTAGAAGTAGTTCTTCTGAACGACATAACATCAGTCGACAAGAAAGTACTGAAGATGAAGCCGCCAAGGCTTTGAAACCGCGGTCTTAGAAGATTGGATATGAGGTGAGGTATGAAGCATTTTAATTTAATCTTAATATCTGTATGTTGAGGTATTTTACGAGCTCTAAAATCTTCGGACTCGGGACACATGGCTTAATGTCCCTTCCGGAGAAATCGTCACTTGGATTTTTCCATCCTAGGAAATCCTTCTACCCGGCCAGGTTTGAATCCGCAACCCTCGGGACCAGAGGCGCAGGAACTTAAGCCCTAGACCAATGAGGCCGATATGGCTCACATACATATTTTTTTTTTATCACACAAGGAGGCAAACCCCATATGACTTTCTTAAGACTTTCAAATTCTTCCTGTTTATCACCTATCTTCTTATTGATCTTCCGCTGGATCTTTCTTCAATGCGAGGATCTCACATTGTGAACTAAACGAATTCCTCGGCGAGTCTAAATTTATGGCCTGATTTTGATAGTGTCTGTAATATAGGGCTATATTTATTTTGGAAAAATGGAAAGCGAACCATTAAAGAGTACAATGAAATTGTATACTTAGATGTCAAAATTAATAAGAGTTTTATACAAAATTGTATTAAACATAGATTAAGCAATGTGAGATCAGAAAAAGCAATGATAAATGCTATTTATGGAATAAGAATATTTTTTAAAGAAAATAAAATACATATGTAGTCTAAATTCTGGCTATATGGATCGGAAATCTGGAAACTAAGTCAACATTTACGGTCAAAATTATGAACACCGAAATGTATTTCTTATGTTGTTCAGCTAAACATGCTATACTGGACAGAATAAGAAATAATGTGATTAGGCATCATGAAAATAAAAAAAAATCAATTATAGATTTTGAAAAATACAGATAATTGCAATGGAATAGACATGTAAAACAAAAGGTTACTAAGAAGAGTTCTGGATTGGATTCAAGGGGAAGAAGATGTAGAGGTAAACCAAAAAGCATTTGGCTGCAGGACATTAACCCATTCACTTCAGGTTTAAATGCTCAATACATTTCCCCAGAAATCGGATTTAAGTCACCGTAAATTATATTGCCAAATGTTCAAAACGAACATAAAGGGTGAAGACCAAATACATTCCTCTACTATTCATAATAATAATAATAATAATAATAATAATAATAATAATAATAATAATAATAATAATAATACTTTATATAATAATACTTTATTCATAAATGTTAACAAAAGATAACCAGCCAAACGATGTACAAAATATTGAAAAATATATAACAGCACAGTTAATCGAGTGTACCTCGTCTTCTGAGGCGAATGGTTTAAGAAATTGATGAATGGAAACATAATTACAAGACTGGGATAGGGAAGATGGATTCTGGGGAAAATAATAAGTTTATAGAACATGGTCACAGGAAAATGTGATAACACATTACAAAACTGTTCATGAATATTTTTATTAGGAATTTCCATAATAAGGTATTTTTCCTTCAACTCAACGTGATTTGTCGCCTGAAGTTCCTGCTAAAGCACATTCTTCCCTCAAATTTCTAGCTTCCATACTTCTCCTCACTCCATCTATCCAACGTTCTCTAGATCTGCCTCTTCCACTTCTTCCATTAGCTTCCGAATCAAGGGTCTACTTTGGTATTCTCTCTTATTCCATTCTTATGAGGTGTCCAATACAATTTCAAACGCTTTTCTTCTATTTTTTCTAACAAGCCTATATTTTTTCTTTTTCACCTTGCATAATTGCCCTTATTGTGCTGTTTCTTGACTTTATGCCTTCTTGAAATTCTTGTCGATCGCCTCAAAAAAATCCATTTCTACCGCTAACGGCTTGTTGGCTTGTTTTCTACTTACTCTCCAAGTTTCGGACCCATATAATAAAATGCATTGTAACAGAACTTGAAATATAGTTTTCTTCTTACTGTATATTATATTTATATTCCAGAGCAGTGAGTTCAATATACCAATGATTTTTCTTCCATTAGTTATTCTTCTTTCAATTTCTGTAGTTGAATTCTCATTTTTATCTAAAATAGATTCTAAATGTTTATTTTTTTTAACATTAAGTATTCCTCCTGAATTACATTTTAGCTCATCGGTTGTATCCAATAAAAGGTATTCTGTATTATTATAATTTACCTGTAATCCCCATTTTTTGTATTCTATCTCTAATTTTCTTAACCTGAAAGATGCATCATCTGGATCCTGAGCAATCACCACCTGATCATCTGTGAATAGTAAATGGTGGAGGTAATATTTCATGAATATCTAATTTGTTAATTAAATCGTGCTCATACTGTTTCGTTGCAAGAAAACAAGCATAACGGCCGCTAGAACGATTTCAGAATTTTAGCTCTCATGTAGCTTAAAACCCTACTCCCAATGGTCAGATTTCTCTGATTTTTTTGAGAATACGTTTCACGTTTTATTTTAGTGTCATATATCGGATTTAGTTTTTAATAATCGGTAATTGCTGTCGATAGAGATTTTTTAAATTTTCGTTCTGGTGATCGTCCTTATCTAATAGTATGATTTTAATGCCTAACGAATTCTGATTTACTTTTTTAAGTTGGTTGCTATATGCTGAATTTGGTTTTAAAAAATTGCTGCTAATAATGAAAGAGATGCATGGAGGCTTTTTCTAGGCAAACAAGTGGAAAAACTCCCAGTTAGCAGACCGAGATTGAGGTGGGAGAATATCATTAACCATGATTTGTGGGAGGTGGATTATACGGGAGATGATTTGTAAATATTAGCTCAGGATAAAGATTTATTGAGGCCTTATGTCCACGCGGCCATGAACCTACGGATCCGTTAGAGCCAGTGAATTAGAACCTGACAAAAATTTGAACACACACATAACTTTTTTTATAACATAACATTTTGGGATACATAAATCTATATATTAAAACGTGAAGAAAAACTTTTAACCCCCTTTTAAGCACATTGCGTGCACGGAGGAGTGTGATATTTGAGACAATTAAAGTTCGTATATAGAAAGAGTGCAGAAAAATAAAATTTATGTATAATATATGTTAGAAATAAATCAAATTAAACAAAATAAAATAAATTGTCTCTAAGGAATTGATGTGTATTATTCATTTGTTTACGTTCATACTGAAAGTGCATTGTTGTAAAAAGAAAATTGTGCAGTAGCATTGTGAATATTGACTTTCTCTCGCGTATTTATTATTTGCGGTTTATTATTAGTGATTTAAAAAAGTGAGTAGTCCCGCGCCGTAGCCGAGCGGTTAAGGTAGGAAGCCTTGGCGCAGAGCTACGGGACTTGCACTGGTTCGAGTCTCCATGGGGGAAGAAATTTTCTCATGGTATTTCGGCCAGTATGGGACCGGTGCCCACCCAGCATCGTGAGGCAATTGGGTAGCTACAATAAGTAGCGGCTCCAGGTTGAGGAACCAGCTATAACGGCTGGGGGACTCGACATGCTAACCACATGTCACCCCTACACTGGCTGTTGATCATCTACCTCTGTGATTGACACATGTGGATGTGAAGGGCCAGCAGCCGGCTGGTAAAAGGGCAACCGCTGAAAAAGTGGAAAGACCCTCAATCAAAATCGGAAACAGTGAGTACACTTTATTATTTAAATTTAAATTAAACCCTGTCTAATCTTGGTTTCAGTAATTTCATTGCATTTTTTTTTAATATTTACATATTAGCAACTACTTCCATTATGCCTCGGCATAGAACATTGACGGGTTGGAGTGAGAGACAAAGAAGGGATATATATTCCCGTACACATAATAATAGGTTAAATGCAAATTTAAATAGTATAAATAGTATACGAATGTGAAAACACGCGTCATTGTTTTTTTAAATATGGCTTAGCCAAGCTATACCACATATTTCCTATCGTTCGTATTTTTAAAATACATCGAAAATTAATGCATAATGACGTATTGGTGATAAACTTGAATTGTAATCGAATTTCGACCGCTGGGCGACCACTTACTTACTTACTCACTGGCACTATCGAACCCGTAGGTTCATGGCCGCACGGACATAAGCTCTCCATACATCCCTATCCTGAGCTAATGCTTTCCAATCATTCCCTGTATAATCTACTTCCCTCAAATCATAGTAAATGTTATTCTCCCACCTCATTCTTGGTCTACCAACTGGGCGTTTTCCCTCTGGCTTTCCTACAAGAAGCTTCCATGCAAATCTTTCATTCCCCATACGTGCAACATGTCCTGCCCATCGCAGTCTACGAGACTTAACTGTTCTTATTATATCTGGCTTCCTATAAAGACCATGTAGTTCATTGTTATGTAGTCTTCTCCATTCACATGTCTGTTCATCTATCTTTTGTCCAAAAATTTTCCTAAGTACTTTATTCTCAAATACTTGTAATCTCCTTTCCTCTCTTAAAGTAAGAGTCCATGATTCGCATCCATATAATATAACTGGTAGAATAATAGTTTTATATATTTTCAATTTAACGTTTTTTGAAAGGAGTTGGGACATCAAAAGGGGCGACCACTAGTAGGCCTATTTATTAAAAATGGGAAATACAGTATTTTCATGAGAATAACATCAATAACTACATTCCTTCGGAAATTGTTGAAAGTAATTTACTTAAGATTTGATTCTAGTATTTCGCAGCTTATTAAAAAAGTCAATGAATTGTCATAAATCCGACTCGGTTGACACGTGGTTAGCGCTCGCTACTGCCGAAACTGGGATCCCAAGTTAGAACGCTGGCAGTTCCAGAGCAGTATTAGTGGTGGGCCATAAACGGGTTATTTCAAGTTTTTCTCCGGGTTCTCCCGTTTCCCGAATTTCAAGCCCATCAACACTCTCCATTCCCCCTTTACACGCTTCATATCATTTCATTTCACATTCATTCATCTCATATCACTCTTCGCCTCATCTCATGTTAGGTAAAATAGTCCGATTGGAAATCCACAGGTGTTGAAAATATGTGGTTGCGGGGATCTAGTGGGGTACACCTGGGTGTTGCCTCGTGACTTCGAGCATAAGCATGAACAATACAAAAGGCCAGAAGGGGCCTAATGGAGAGGGTTATAGGCAACCTTCGCATCCACGAGCCTATTCCAAAAATGGCGGAATGTGTCATAGGAGTAGAACCTGGTGTATCGAACCTGGAAATGCCACCTACAACTTACATAATACCGTAGGGTAGGCTTTCATTTCACTCACCTCCATAATACTGGGATAGCGCAATAGATACTTCATGTCGCGGTGCTCAGAGCAGTCTGTCTTCCAGTCTGAATAAAGAACTATGTAACTAAATTGTCATAAAAGAAATTAGGTTATTATGATAAAATATGAATTGCGTGCTGTTTGTTTTCTAGAACATTTTAGCGTTGGGGGCCGGCACAATAATCCAAAAGCTAGCACAATGTATTTTATAGCCACTTAACCGAATTAGATAACCTTTTTATTTGTTAGTGAGTTATTACTTGCCATACACACACTTGTGTTCTTTATAGACTAATAATATTTAAATCAGTTTATCAACAGTTACTCTACAGGGTGAATACAAATTTTCACAAGTCTTCAGATATGATGTCGCCGTGGCGTAGTAGAGTTCGTACCTTCCACTCCGGCGACCCGGGATCGATTCCCGGCGGGGTAGGGGATTTTAAATCTCCACCTTGGATCTGGGTGTGTGTCTGTCTTGTGTTTGTATGTGTGAATAAGATTAAAAAAGGTTAACAAAGGTAAAACAAAAAGGAAGAGCAGCGTAAACGAAAGAAAACGAGAAAGAAAGAAAGAAATTTAAAAAAAGAGGTGTTTTGATATAAAGAACCCATGCCATGATCTTCGATGGTTAATTACCGAATAATTTCATTGTTTTCGTTTTAAACTCAACATTCTATTAATGTGTTTATTCAGAATATGATTCTTTCCAAACAAAACACATTTGACTGCAGATCGGGTAAAGATGGATTGATCGTGGTGGTCAGCTCGGTCACCATATCTGACATCCATAGACTTTTTCTTATGGAGTCACGTGAAAAGCCTGGTGTACGTGACTTCTCAAGTTCAATATTTAATGTTGTTCTCATTGTTTGATTTCCAACCTCATCCTCTTTTGTTTTCCCTACGACATTACTAAGTACTGTGCATCATTTCTGTTGTTTTACATTTTCTAATCAATCATTCAATATCGGGCTACTGCAAACCGAAATCGGTTATTTTGCCTCATTTACAAATGCCCTCCACATCTTGCTGTTCTCCGCTTCTTCCAAGTACGCTTCTTCTCGTGTGTGATCTTCAAGCACCTGGGTTTTCCAATGTTGTGTTGGTCTGCCAATTGTCTTTTACCTCGTGGATAGTTCACCATAGTTATTTTTTTGTTAGTCTTGTGTTCTCTTGGAGTAGCCTAATATATGATAAGGCGCTGCAATTTCCTCTTTTTCTTCATAATAATAATAATAATAATAATAATAATAATAATAATAATAATAATAATAATAATAATAATGATAATGATAATGCCCTCCATGGTATCTTTACCTTGTCGTGGTGGAGTGGCTTGTGTGCTTAAATGATCCTGAGAGCTATGCCGGCGGTAGCATTGCTGCCGATAGGGTTACCCATGCCGGACTGGTCGAAGGTGATAAGCCAGACGAAATAAGTACCTTGGTCGAAAGAGTGACGATCTTTCACCGTAAAAATACAACAGTCAAGAAATGCGGACACGGGTTCTACTGGGGTAAAATTTTCCGGAGGTCAAATAGTCCCCCATTCGGTTCTCCGGGCGGGGACTACTTCAGGGAACCCATGCCAAAGGCTCAAACACAGTGACATGTTCCTAGGAACATGGAATGTTAGGACTTTATACAATAGCGGGGCACTAGAGATATTAACGCGGGAATTGGATAAATCGCCCTTGGATATAGTCGCTTTACAGGAAGTTAGGTGGCCAGGAGAAGGTAGTCAGGAATCAGGAAGCTTTGCATTATACTATGGGGGTGCAGAAAGACCTGCATTTGGAACGGGTTTTTTAGTCAGAAGGAGAATCCTATCCGCTATCCGAGATATTAAGTTTGTTAGTGATAGGATATCATACATAATTCTAAAGGGTAAACGACATGATTTTATAATTGTAAATGTACATGCCCCCACAGAAGATAAAGATGACAAGATCAAGGATGAGTTCTATGAAGAATTAGAATGCTTATTTGATAGCCTTTCACGATATCATATGAAAATTGTCTTAGGAGATTTTAATGCAAAAGTGGGGCGGGAAGAGATATTCAAACCAACAATAGGCAAATTCAGTCTTCATGAAGATAGTAACGACAACGGGGTTAGATTAGTCACATTTGCCACATCAAAGAATCTCATTGTTAAGAGCACAACATTTCAGCATAAGGATATTCATAAATACACCTGGACGTCCCCAGATGGAGAAACTCGGAACCAGATAGATCATGTATTAGTGGATAAACGCTGGCACAGTAGCATCATTGATGTTAGATCAGTTAGAGGGACAGACTGCAATTCAGATCATCATCTGGTCAGGGTGAAAGTCAGACAACGGCTATCGCTTTTGAGAGGAACAAACGCTAAAGATGATTCTGTAAAATATGAATTAAAAAACTTGAAAAATGATGAAATGCGGCAAGAATACCAAATCAAAATAGCTAATAGATTTGAAGTACTGGAATCTTCAGATGACAATGTGGCAAACGAAGAAGAAACTGATATAAATAAAGAATGGGAGGCTATAAGAGATACTATTAAATTGTCAGCATCAGAAAGCATTGGTTGTTTAAAAAAGAGGCAAAACAAGAAATGGTTTGATGAGGAATGTGCCGACATTGTAAAGAAAAGAAAGCTAGCAAAAATGAAATGGTTACACGAGCCAAATGAGGTAAATTTAGAGCAATTGGGTAGTGTTAGACGGGAAACCACCAAGTTACTAAAGAGTAAAAAGAGGGAATATTTGAGAGAGAAGATTAATGATCTTGAAATGAATGCAAAAAATAGGAACATTAGAGAATTATATCAGGGAATTAGTATAGAGAAGAAAGGGTTTCAGGCTAGAACAAACATAATTCGGAATGAAAATGGGGATATGATTGCAGATTCCAAGAGTATATTAAATAGATGGAAAAGTTATTTTAATCAGCTATTAAATGTACATGCAGAACAGGACATTGAGGAGAATAAGTTACAGACAGCAGAAATGCTAGTCGCAGAGCCAAGTGCATTAGAGATTGAAATGGCAATTGAAAAATTGAAGATGTATAAAGCATCAGGTTCAGATGAGATCCCAGCAGAACTGATAAAATCAGGGGGAGAAAAATTGATGGACAAGATACGCTGTTTGCTTAGTATGATTTGGGAAAAAGAAGCTCTTCCAGATGAATGGAAGGAATCAATTATCGTACCAATTTATAAGAAAGGAGATAAAACTGATTGCAACAACTATAGGGGCATCTCATTACTTTCAACTTCGTACAAAATTCTAACAAATATATTAGTAAGCAGACTTACTCCCTATATTGATGACATTCTAGGAGATCATCAATGTGCATTTAGAAGAAACAGGTCTACAACAGATCAGATTTTAGTATAAGACAGATTTTAGAAAAGAAATGGGAATATAATGGTACTGTACATCAACTATACGTAGACTTCCAAAAAGCATATGATTCAATTAAGAGGGAGAAGTTATATAGTATCCTGCTGGAGTTCGGAATTCCTAAAAAGTTAGTTAGACTTATACGAATGTGTCTAAATGGCTCAACGAGTAGGGTGCGTGTAGGCAAACAGTTTTCAGACACTTTTGAAATCCAGAATGGGTTGAAGCAAGGAGATGCACTATCTCCTCTACTATTTAATTTTGTACTAGAGCATGCCATTAAATCTTTAGAGAATGAGGAAGGCTTACAACTGATTGGTATTAATAAGCTGTTAGCTTATGCTGATGATGTAGTACTACTACTGGCCGATAGCGAGGAGATACTAAAGGCCAACACGCACAACACTATTGAGTAACACTAAGAAATTAGGACTGGAAGTAAATATCAGTAAAACTAAATATATGGTCTCACGTAGAAATACATTATATAATGGAAATGGACAGCTAATGACAAATGAGGGAAATTTTGAGGAATTGGCTGAATTCAAATACCTAGGAACAATAATCACAAATAGGAATGAGATGCACAAAGAAATTAAACATAGGCTCAATTCTGGAAATGCATGCTATTATGCATTGCAGAGACTTTTGATGTCCCAACTCCTTTCAAAAAACGTTAAGCTGAAAATATATAAAACTATTATTCTACCAGTTATATTATATGGGTGCGAAACATGGACTCTTACTTTAAGGAAGGAAAGGAGATTACGAGTATTTGAGAATAAAGTTCTTAGGAAAATTTTTGGACCAAAGAGAGATGAACAGACAGGTGAATGGAGAAGACTACATAACAATGAACTACACGGTCTTTATAGGAAGCCAGATATAATAAGAACAGTTAAGTCCCGTAGACTGCGATGGGCAGGACATGTTGCGCGTATGGGGAATGAAAGACGTGCATGGAAACTTCTTGTAGGAAAGCCAGAAGGAAAACGCCCAGTTGGTAGACCAAGAATGAGGTGGGAGAACAACATTAACTATGATTTGAGGGAAGTAGATTATACAGGGAATGATTGGAAATCATTAGCTCAGGATAGGGATGTATGGAGAGCTTATGTCCGCACGGCCATGAACCTACGGGTTCGATAGTGCCAGTGAGTAAGTAAGTAAGTAAGATAATGATAATGATAATAATAATAATAATGATAATGATAATGATAATAATGATGATAATAATAATAATAATAATAATAATGATAATGATAATAATGATAATGCTAATAATAATGATAATGATAATAATAATAATAATAATAATAATAATAATAATAATAATAATAATAATAATAATAATAATAGCAGCTTTATTTTACCTGGCAGAGTTAAGACCTTAAGGCCTTGTTTACCACTCAACCAGGTAAAAAAATACTAAAATTATTCTTCCATCAAAATTACAGTAAACATAAATATACATGGTACGTCTACAATATCTTTATTATTTACAAAATATTTGATAAAATCTAGACTTAACGATTGAAATATAAATTGTACAAGATAGAAAAGTCAGATAAAAACTATTAATGACGTAGAATACATTTAGTTGTCGAGAAAAAATAATTATTTAACAACATGTATTTGTATAAGCGTGACTTAAAAGTGTCAAGTATGCGGCAATCCCTAACATCCTTAGGAAGAAAATTCCAGGAGAGGGCAGAGGCTACTGTGAAAGAAGTAGAATAAGAGGAAGTGCTATGAAGAGGGATTGTTAGCAGACTGTTATCTTTTGACCTACTGTCAATATTGGGTAAGAAGATAACTTCTCAAATCTTGGACACCAGGTAACTAGGAATTATAGGTACCGCATTTAGATCTTAATCCAACATTCTTAATTATGTGTTAATTCTTATTCCACATTTATCATTTTCTTTAATAGCACCAAAAATATTTCATAAAATGTTATTTTCAAAAGTAATTAGACATCTTTCTGACTTTTCTGTGAGAGTCCAGGTTTCAGCTGCATACAAGAATCTTGGTAAAATTATAGTTTTGTAACAGTCAAACTTTCTCGATCTATCTAAGAGCTTATAGCTTAAATCTTTATTTCTAATCGGAAGTACGAAATTCAACTTTGGTAAAGTATTATTTCAGATAACTTATATTAAAAGCTATTTTAATATTAAAAACTTTTAAATTGCATGGTCGTTGTTATATCTTAGTTCTTTTCTAACTGCAAATTGAACAAAGAATCCTCTTGATGGAGTTTACAAGGCGTCTTTATATTGTAGTGTTCTATGCTTTCTCCCATTAAAATTAACAAAAAATTCCTCTCCTTTGAGAAACATAAATCATATTATAATAAATCCTGACAAGCTTCCAAGTTTCGTAATATTGAAATCCGGTTTCCTTGAAACCAACAATATGTTTTACAAATTTGAGTTTATCCAGATGGAGCGACCTTCCTCTACCAAAGACAAATTGTTTCTCTTACAAGATAAGTTTCTCCAACACTGGTTCCTTGTAGCTAATATTGGCTAAAACGAACATTAATAGAGACTAATTTAAGACTCATTTAGGATAAAATATTCATTAGAAGAGCTTTTCCTTCTATTGTTATATCTTTGGAGATGGATATAAGGGATGAGACTTGGAGTTGTAGGGTTCAAAGTTGAGGGGTTTGGGGGTTGTGGGTAAATTAATTATCCGCCATTTCTCAACAAGTCACTGGGAAATGTAAGTGCCACTGTAACTTGGAAGGAAGTGAGAGAGAATTTCCCCATTCCACCAATTTCTATAGCACGGTACTAGATGAAACTCAAAATACATATCTGATGAACGGATTATCTCATTGGAATAGTAATTAATATACATCCCGCCCTCTTTACCAGACCCCACACAATCTCTAGTCTAAGTTACTGCTGCCACATTGCGCTCCAATCTTTCCAAAATTATCCAGTAATAGTTTCCAAACTTTTTTTTCATTTATGCATTTTTCCTTCATCTGATTCTACACATAAACTCATTATTATTAGTGTTATTATTATTATTATTATTATTATTATTATTATTATTATTATTATTATTATCTATGGACCAAAGAAAAACAACTGGAAGCTTTTGAGATGTGGATATGGAGAAGAATGGAACGTATGAAATGGACAAAGTAAGAAATAAAAATGCGCTAGACAGAGTGGGCGAAAGAAGAACAATGCTGGAACTCATAAAGAAGAGAAAAATAAATTGGATTGGCCACTGGCTAAGAATAAACTGCCTGCTGAAGGATGCCCTAGAAGGAATGGTGGATGTCAAAGGAGCCTTTGATGCAGCTTGGTGGCCAAGTATACTTAACAACCTGAGAGAATCACAGTGCCCAAAAAATCTATTCTACCTCGCCAAAGATTACTTCAAAGATAGGAAAGCTACACTCTGTATTAACAGCCAAAAAGTCGACAGAGAACTACAGAAGGGATGTCCACAAGGATCATGTTGCGGCCCAGGATTTTGGAACATCATGTATAACGGACTTCTCAATCTGAAATATACGCGACATACCCAACTTATTGCTTTTGCTGATGATGTCTTAATGCTGACGGAAGGAGATTCATTGGCTGAGGCGGAAATGTATTCTAACGGAGACATTGCTAAAATAGAGAAATGGGCAAAAAACAACAAAATTGTGTTCAACGACACTAAAACGAAAGCAATGGTGATAAACAAGAAAGAAGATTAACAGGGCAGTAAAGATCTATTTACACAACAAACCTATCGAAGTAGTAGACAGAATTAAGTACTTAGGCATATATTTTGATTCTAAGTTATCATTCAGCAAACACGTAGAAATTATATCTGAAAGAGCTACTACCCTAATAAACATGTTGAGCAGATCAGCGAAACTGTATTGGGGATTAGGATATAAATCTCTGAAAACCATCTACGAAGGAGCTCTGATTCCAATGTTAACGTATGGGGTGCCTGTCTGGGAAGAAGCTATTCATAATAGAAAAAACCTCAACAAGCTGCAAAGAGTACAGAGACTGATAAATATAAAGATTGCAAAAGCTTACAGAACACTTTCGTATGAAGCATCTTGTGTAATGGCTGGTGTCCTGCCTATAGAATATGTAATTAATGAAAAGGTGGAACTCTACAAGATCAAACATGGCTATGTTCAATTCAACATGAATGCGAACTACCAATTCCTATCAAGAACTGGACTCATCCGGCAGAGCAAATGAATGTAAGTGAAACAAATGAACAAATAAGATATTCCTATAAGATATATACAGATGGTAGCAAAATAGAAGAAAAAGTAGGATCAGGAATAGCAATCTACAGAGATAATACTCTAATTAAACAATATAAGTACAGACTAGAGAAGCATTGCTCAAACAACCAAGCAGAAAAAATCGCCATCCTAAAAGCATTGGAAAATATACAGTTCCTACCTGCTTGCAACGACAGTAACAAAACTGTGGCCATCTACACTGATAGTAAAGTGACACTATATTCAATAAACAACAAACTCATACATTGCCCATTGGTTGAAAAAATCAGACAAATACTTCGAGAACTCACAATAGCAAACTGGACAATACACTTCGGCTGGGTCAAGGCTCACATCGGCATCGAAGGAAAGAGATGGCTGATAAACTAGCTAAGGAAGCAGCAGCGCAGAGTGACCTAATCATAGAGTATAATAAAATCCCTATGACAACAATCACGACGGAACAGCGAAAGAAAAGTCTTGCCAGCTGGCAAATTCAGTGGGACACCACCAACAAAGGAAGCGTTTGCAGAACGTTCTTCCCGAGGGTGGACCAGAGAGTGAAGATGCAGATACCAAGTCTCCGGAGTTTACAGCACTTGTTACAGGACACGGCAAAACGAGGTCTTATCTCCATAGATTCAAGATTCTAGATAACGCAAAGTGTCCATGCGATGAGGAAGACCAAACTTCAGAACATCTTATATACAGGTGCAGAATTCTGGAAAAACAAAGGAGAACCATGATTCGCGAAATAACGGCAAGTGGAGGAAAGTGGCCAACTACTAACAAAGATCTCACACATAAACATCTTCATGCTTTTCATAAATTCATATATACAATAGATATTCCCTAATAAAAAAAAAATAAATAAAAATAAATAAATAAATAAAAAAAAAAAAACAAGTAATAGTGAAATTACATAAACTTGTACACATAATTATAATTATTGACATAAGTATATTCTAAGAACAATTTATTGAACTGTAAAATCCATTACATTAATACCTAGTAATTAGTCTGCATCATGTTATTAATTATTTCAATATTATTTTTTCTATTATTATTGTTAATATTGTTAGTATTATTATTATTTATCAGCATTATAACATTGTACTCATAGAACTGTATTTTAAGTAAATTTTAATTGGTTTGTAAAATAATACTCCAAACATGTAGTATTACTCTGTAATGGAGCATGTTGTTAATAAATAAATAAAAAAAAAAAAAAAAAAGAAGGAATGGTCAACGGAAAGAAAGAGGCAGAAAAAGACATCAGATGATAGACAATATTAAAATAAATGGTTTGTATGCAGAATCAAAAAGGAAAATTGAGTTAAGGAAAGAGTCGAGAATGGTGAGTTTACAGTGAAAGACCTGCTCTTGAGCAGAACACTATGAATGAATGGACCAAAGGAAGATGAACAAACAGACAAATGGCGAATACTACTTAACAGTGAGCCACATTATCCGAATGGAAGACCAGATATAATTAGAAGAGTTAAATATCTTAGACTGCAATTGGCAATACATGTGGCACGAATAGGGAATTAAAGAAGGGCATGGAAATTCCTTGTAGGAAAACCTGACGGAAAGTGCTCAGTAATCATGCCAAGAATGAAGTGGGAGAATAGTATTAACAATGATTTGAGGGAACTAGATTAAACAGGGAATGAGTGGAAAACATCTCTGGATAGAGATGTATGGAGATCTTATATCCGGGTAGCTATGAACCTACTTGTTTGATAATGTCATTGAGTTATCTGGTTATTGCAGAACGTATTAGAAATATATAATTTTTTATAATTGTCTTGTATATTTATTTGGATATTTAAATCTGTCGTAAGATAGGTCGTTCATCCAATACCTTTAGAATATAACTCATGTGTTATAAATAACTACTAGGAAGTCGAAAGGATCCAATATCAATAGTTGGTGAAAATCTTCCATGAAAAAAGAAACTATGACTCTCTTAAGGTACCAATATGCCTCGTCATGCAATTAGTGACGCGCATGAATGGATTAACGAGATTTTCTCTGTCCCTATTTATTAAATGAACCAGCGAGCTAGATGCCTAGTTTCAACTATTAGAATGTAATGAATTATGCGAAATAATAGTTTTAAAATATGTTATTAAATGGATTAAGGTTAACAAATATTTTAATTTGTTTTAAATATTGTATAACCGTAAAATTAGTTTTCTATGTCTCATTATTTTTTCTTGTCCTTTTATATACATTAGACAGGGACAATCTACCAACAATTTAATTTATCTTGCTTGAATAATTTTATTATTAGTTTTAGTCTTAATCTTAACTATCATTAATATATCGTAATATAATCGATATTATCTTATTGATCAAATCATAATTTAAGTATTTAATATTAGAGTTATTGTAATTGTTATATTCTGATGTATGTTTGTCCTGGTGAGTGGAAGAGAAGGCCACGTGGCCTTAACTCCACCAGGCTAAATAAATAAATAAATTGGATATATATGTTAAAATATTCATTGTTTGTGTTACAATGCAATTATGTAGGACTATTTAACTCATGCCGCAAATGGCAGTCAATTGCCAATCGCGTTTCAATGAATTTTGATTTACAGCCAATCACAGTCGTGTTTCACCTGGAATTTATCAAATAAGTTTATCATATTAAAGAAAGCTCTTCCTTAACATTGTGCATAGGTCAGAGCGTTATTTTGCAGAGCGTTATACGGCTACCAGATTGTATAGTGCTGACGGGATATAATACAAAAACATTTGTAGCAATTGATTATAACACAAAAAAAAAGAAGGAACCACTGTTTGCACTTTCTTAAACGTATTATTTCCCAGGTAATAACGTTCCAGGAAAATATAATTGACATATTTACATCGTAGGACGTCAGAAATTAATTAATATACAGTTTGATGTGTTTCATTTTTTCTCCACTAGGGTGCATTCTTACAATATTGCGATCCTTTGGCAATAAATAATATGATCTGGTTGCAGTGAAACATAACAAACGTTTCTCATATGTTTTCAAACATCGCCGTTTACATTAAATATATAAATATTTTTAAGTAACTATATTTAAATACCACCGCTATGGTCTGGAGGTAGCGTGCTGCCTTGTCACGCAGCGGGTTCGATTCCCAGTCGGGACAGGCTCCTGGGTGAGGATTTTTTTTCGGGGGTTTTCCTCACCCGTAAGACTAATTTCAGGAAGCTTAGGGTCCATCGGTCCTCGAAAATTATCCGGCAATCATTACCATCATCATCATCCTTCACCGGTGTGGAAAGCAACGGGAAGCTACCACACCTATAAGTCCCTAGTAAAGACGCAAAGCATAGCATGAAAATGCTACGATTGCAATGAAAGACCTGCCCTAGGGCAGAATTACTATGGATGGATATTTAAATAATTATTTGTGAGTAAGCAGCATAATTTTATTCATTAAATAGTCCTAACAAATGCTACTCTTGAATTCCAAATTCGCTAGATAAATTCTCTCCTCAATTCGTGAGTCGTGAATTTAACGATAATTTGGAAATCACTCGTGGCATTACTTATGATAAACATTGATAGATATCCTTGAACAATCTACTAACCTTTTTCCGGGAGGGTTAAATTACTGCTGAATCAGGAGCGTATCGTTTTATTTGCCCCGCGATTTCATGTGCTGACATTTGCATACAACCTCTCCTTTACACAAAATATAATAGATGTACTTGGAGATTACTATATAGAATGAATGAGTTGAACGAAGCTGAACAAACTATTCAGCTAACAGAAGCATTCTACACCACTCCAATTAGCCTGAATATCTCCTAGATACGAGGGCATACACAACCAAAATTCCACCAACTCTCCCTTCACTTTTGACTAGCTTTATAGTCAAGAGCAGAAATTCGAATTTCCGGATTGACCACAAGAAACTTTCGTAACTAGTGGCTTGTCGAAGGAAGTACACTTCCCAAAATGGTCATTATAGAACTAACTGTAACATATCCACTTAAAAGTTTGTTTTTGAATGCAAAAAATCCACACACTTGGTGAATTGTAAAAGTATGGCTAAGTTACATTTTATAAAATTTGAGTTATTGGTAGTGATAATAATAGTATCATGTTACTTTGAATTACAAGGATTCTTGTTATCCCAACTTCTCTTTAAAATATTATAAAATACATATGACGGTGATTTTTGCAGTTGCATTATGTGGATCAGAAACATAGTTTCTAACTATAAATAAGCAGAAAATATTATAAATATTTCAGAATAAAGTGCTTAGGAAATTTTTAGTACCAGAGATAGACAAGCCGAATGGCGAATAGAGATAAGAACATATGTGAGCTATATTATTATTATTATTATTATTATTATTTATTATTATTATTATTATTATTATTATTATTATTATTATTATTATTATCATTATCATTATCTATATTATTATCATTATCATTATCTATATCATTATCATTATCATTACCATTACCTTTATCTTTATCTTTATTTTTTATTTTTGTTGTTATTGTTACTATTATTATTATTATTATTATTATTATTATTATCATCATCATCATCATTATTTGTATACTGGTAACTAAACAGTAGACCGCTCTAGTCTCGGGGTAGGTGCTGTCTTGTACCCAGCGAATCAGAGTTTGATTCCCGATCGAGACAAGTCTTTGATTGAAGGCTTTTTTCGGTGTTTTTCCTTATCTGTAAGACAAATTTCAGGAAACATTAAGGCCCAAACAGTCTCCGAACCCATCTGACCATTATTACTATATTCTCCATGTTTAGTAAGAATGTATACATGTGTGTGTGTGTGTGTGTGTGTGTGTGTGTGTGTGTGTGTGTGTGTGTATGAATGGTGTGTTTCGTCTTCGTGGTGTGGCGGTGTGGTACCTAGGTAGCGTCGCAGCGGGGGTAGGGTTCGATCCCAGTTCGGAACAAGTTTCTTGAATTATAGTTTTTTTTGGGGAGGGGGTTATCCTCACCTGCAAGAGAAATGTCAGGAAATTTTAAGGTCAAAACGTTCCCCGAATATCATCCGGCCATCAAATCAATATTATCATATTCGCCAAGATTATATTAAATGTAGTAGTAGTAGTAGTAGTAGTAGTAGTAGTAGTAGGACTTTATTAGACAAAAGTAAGATATTTACAATATTATTTACAAATATGGGTCGCACGGGCAGTAAGCCGTACGTGCTTTTGACAGTCCGTTACAATAAAGAAATAATTGCTACTAGTGTGAAGAAAAATAAACAACAAAACAAAAAAAAGCAATAACATTACAATTACATAAAGAAAACGCAATAATATTACAATTAAATAATAACACAATAGCATTATACACTAAAAAAAGCAATAACATTACAATTACATAAAGAAAACACAGTAATATTACAATTAAATAACACAATAGCACTATACACTAAAAAAACCGTAACATTGCAATTACTTAAGAAAACACAGTAATATTACATTTAAATAATAACACAATAGCATTATACATTAATTAATTTATATATAATTATTAAGAATTAATGTTATTGCATTTTGATAACATATATTTATTCATGAATGAGTGTTGTTCTTATTTTCCGCGTTTTGTCCAGAAATTTACCCAAGTTTATCCAATTTTCTGGATTTACCAATAACTCGTAGCATGCCAATCTTTCCCGATTTGAATTTAGAAATCTTTCCGGTAATAACTATACCAAGATTTCTATATTAAATGTATGCGTGTGTGTGTGTGTGTTTGTTTGTGTGTGTGTGTGTGTTTCGTCTTCATGTTGTGATGACTCGGAGGAGACCGCGACATTGAGCTGTTCAATCACTGGGGAAGAGCCTCCATGTCATTTTTTTTAACTGTGTTTCCTAGCAACGTGCCCCATTACAGTGTAATATTACGTACTTTCTATTACATAATTATGCGGTTTCGAATTTCTATCTACTTATATATTATGTTTAACCTATAGTGTTTTCAGTTGTTACTCTTTTATTAAGATATTAGTTCATTGTTATTACCTGGCTACAGCTGCCGATGATGCTTCTGTTAAATTGTGGGATTTACAAAAATTGAAGAACTTCAAAACGTTACAGATGGATGAAGGTTATGAAATTAGAGATCTTTGTTTTGATCAGAGTGGAACTTACCTCGCTGTAGCTGGCACCGATGTAACAGTATATCTGTGTAAATAATGACAATAATTGAAAGTTTTCAATGACCATACAGCATCAGCTACATGAGTGAGATTTTGGTCGCCATGTTCAGTATATTATCTTTACTGGTATGGACAGAACACTGAAATTGTATGGACTGTAATTAGTGAAAATGAAGTGCTTTAGGCATTGTTCATTGTTCTATCACTTCTTCTTCTTCTTCTTCTTCTTCTTCTTCTACAACAAGGTTTAGGCTATGCAGCCTGTTCCGGCGAAGTTAAAAGTGGAGTCCATCTTCTACTTGGTCGGCCAACATCTCTTGTTCCTCTGGGATTATACAGGAAGATTCTTTTTGGTATTCTTTCGTTGTTCATTCTCATTAAGTGTCCTGTCCATTTCTTATTATTTTCGCTGATTTTATCTTCAATTTTATAAATATTTAATTCTTCTCGTATAGTTTCATTCCTTATTCTATCCGCTCTTGTGCATCCTTTCACATTACGTAAAAACAGCATTTCCGCAGTCTGTATCCTGCTTTTATCCCTTGATTTCATTATCCAATTTTCACTTCCATACAACAACAAAGGAACAGCCATTGTTTTATATAATTTAAGTTTCGTATCTTTCCTTGTTTTCCGAACTAAGGTTCTTTTTATGGTTCCACAAACAGCCTGAAATTTATTTACTTTGTTTTCTATATCTTTATTTTCTCTATAAGTTATATCACATCCTAAATATTGGAAATGTGATACTTGTTCTATTATTTTGTTCCAGTACAATTTTTGATCTAATTCCATATTTACCAATAAATGCCATTATGTTTGACTTATTTATTGTTATTTTACAATTATATCTATTGGCTATTAATTTAAATTTATATGCTAACTTTTGGAGCTCATTTCCAGATTCTGCTAAAAGTACAACATCGTCAGCGAATAATAAAGCATTTATTTTATCTTTATTATCAATTAATATTCCCTCATTAGTTAAAATCTTCTTACATTCTTTTAGGATATCGTCCATATAAATATTAAATAATATAGGTGAGCGTGAACACCCTTGTCGTACTCCTTGGTTTATTTGAAAAAAATTCTTATTTTTAGTCAACTGAGGGTCAATACAAATATTTGTTCCATAGTACAAGCTGTTAACAGTTTCTATAATCTGAATAGGGAGGCCTTTTTCTTTTAGGATATTCCACAATATTTCTCTGTTTACTCGATCAAATGCTTTATCTAAGTCTGTAAATAACAAATGTGTTTCTTGTCTTTTGTTTATTATCTGATTCAGGGAAAATACTCCATCGGTACAAGATCTTCCTTTTCGGAACCCGTTTTGTTCTTCTGCTAGTGTTACTTCAGTAATTCGTTGTATTCGTTTTGCTATTATTCTAGCATAGACTTTATATCCACTATTTAGGAGGGTAATGCCTCTGTAATTAGATAGTTGGTTTCTTTCTCCTTTCTTGTAAATTGGTTTTACTATACCTTGCCTCCATGTTGCTGGTATATTATGAGTTCTATCACTTAATTTTTTAATTCTGTCCTCATATAAATATATTGATTGTGTAAACTGATAAAAAACTGTGAGATAACTGGTAATGAAAAAAGTAAGTACATGACTCCATTAGGTCTTGCCACTATAAGGCTCGGATGTTGTGTGGCATGTGAAAAGTATCTGTAAGGTGAGAGATAAAACTATGTTAACGAAATGGAACAGTATTCTCTAAGAAGTCATAGTAATTTACTACTTGTAATTCGTTTCTCTAATTGCTAGCATCTCTTTGAGTTGTTGTAAACTTTAAACTTTCAACTAGATTGGTAAGTCACCGGTATTATCTTATCTTACTGTAGAAGCCTGAAGGTACATAGTGTATATTCTGCGAGACGATATTACGCAGTAGACAATACCTCCTATCCTAAACAGCGCAAGGAATGGGTGTCTCCGTATCGAAGGCTTTATATTCAAGTCGTGCTATAAACTACTTGGCAACTCCTTTGAGCTTGTCCTCTCGCTATTAAATTTCAAGTCCTTCGTGTGTGTACCTTGTGTATAGGATTAAGAGTATGCAGTACTCAAGATGGCTTCTTGAATTCCAACATCGATCTATCAAGCGCTCTGTTATTTGAGAATACTGTTTTGTTACTTTTACTCCTTTAAAACTAGTATGAAATTGTATCTTTTCTAGACTTCATTTCATCTAAAGTTTGTTACAAGCGAAGATTAACCTTTATATAGAGATATACAGAGTGCTCATTTATGTTGGTTCAAATTGGTACACTGTATAAGAGTGATAATGCCATCCACAGCACTTTTTTGCTTCAATTTTTTTTATCCCATTATATGTTTTAGTATAAATTAATTTAAAAGGAAATAATGTATTTAAATATTTTTATTGATATTTCACAGACGTATTACGTATTTCATTGAAAAATACTAAAGGAAAAAGCTATTTCATATCACGTCTCATATGTACTGTGTGAAACTCTGCCTAATGCTCGCCATAATTATAAAGTTATCCTCCAATAAATTTATAATCGAATTATTTTTCTTTCTGGTTGCCCTGGGGTCAGTTTTCACATCTTTCCCCGAAATAAAACAGCACAAATGATGTCGAAAACTCCACAATAACTTTATTTAATTCTATTGACTCTCAGTGACATTTCACTCTCAAATTGTCGTAATAGTTCATATTTCTTTAAATTGTATCTATCACACAATTATCTCCAGTCTCTGACAATTTCACTTGCCACAGTTGATTTCGGTCACAGTCCACTTTTTCCCTGTCATTTCACAACTGACTCGCTCCCGATCGTGGCAATAGTTTATAAAGCCCCGGGACGCAAATTTCTCAGACTCCAATCGAGACCTTTCCAGTATGGAAGTTTCTGGCATCAAACCTTCCCGAGAGGGAGGGTCAAAGCATGGAGAAACCTCCGGAATGGAAGTCCAGACGCATCGACCATCTGCGCGGGTCTTTTGACTCGCGATTTAGTGACTCACGAATCTATTTCTCCTAATGCGAGACCACTATTCTAGCCTTCAACCGCGAAATTCAAGTGCCGCTATTACGATGCGTCACAATATTTATCTCATATTAAAATACATATTAAAAATATGCGCATATATATATATATATATATATATATATATATATGTGTGTGTGTGTGTGTGTGTGTGTGTGTGTGTGTGTGTGTGTGTGTGTGTGTGTGTGTGTGTGTGTGTGTGTGTGATGATAATTTTCGATATTTACTAACTACGATAAATAATGATTTGTATTTTTTTAAATCTTTTCATTAGAACGTCAATAGCTTCATTCCTTTGAAGTTCACTAAACAATAATGTTTCATTATTTTTTGAGAGTGTAATAGAAACAACAGCAGCATTATGTCGCTGCGAGACATTTTCAATATTCGTTGCTTTGAAGTTGAGTAGACGTGCTGTCCAGGTGAATTATTGAACAAGTTTAGCGATTAGAATTATTGGAAACCGAATAATTCTATAATACGAAAAGCTGGCTATCTTGTTGTGACCGGCGTGAATTATTGATACATAACTGTGGGAAAAATGAGGGCCTGGTTTCAAGTTAATCGTTAATAAGTAGACATGCACGAAAGTAAAGTAAGTGAACGGGTAAAAATACCAGAAATTTGTTCTTTGATAAACATTTGGAATTTTCTACGCTCAAAACTTTGATTTTTTTCTCGTTTATGAAAGAGAATTGAAAATGGCGTGTTCAAAGGACTTTCAGTGGCGATCAAGTTTAGTTTTGTCATTTGAATGTAGGCCTATCATGAAAACACAGTCTCAATCCAATTCTGCAAATGTTATAGTTTTTTACATGTCGGTGAGTGACATGTGATTAGCACATCGTCTCCATGAGACATCTACTTGGTAACTAAGATATTACAAGGATGGGGAAGGCCGGTTTAAATGTGTTAAAAGACACTTGTCATCCTTTTACGATCCCGAAAATCTTCAGATTCGGGACCTAAGGCCTCAAGTTCCTCCCGGAGGACTTGTCCCTTGGATTTTTACATCCTAAACATCCATCGATCTCTGCCGGATTTGATCCGCTACCGTCTGAATAAAAGGTAAGAAACATAACCACTGGATCTCAGGGACCGATTTATTTTAATATCGATATAATTTTATAAAATAATAAACACCAATAGAATGAATAAAAATTAACACATAAAACACAGGACAATTGCAGGAACTTAAACCTAATTACAACATACACAAGGTATAATATACAATTAGCTCACATCTTATCATACATAGGTCTGACTAGAAGCACAGATTGCTCAAAGTGTCTAAAGTCAGTACTTTGAAACAATATGTTATCATGAACTTGGTCTTAGGAACTAGAGACAGGATGAAGAAGAATAAGTTAGTTAGATAGGTAATTAGATAGTTACCTAGTTTTTTAATTGGATAGGTACAATATATACTTTTAAATGATTAAATAAAAATAATATTAAAAATATATAAGAACAGAGTTAAATATATATGCATTGAATGATAAAATCAAAGAATATAGAGAGAAATGGTTTACATATATAGAAAGAATGAATGTAACAAGATTACCAAGAGCAGTATTCAACTACAAGCCAAAGGTTCAAGGAATGTAGGAAGGCCAGTGAAAAGATAGACAGAACAACTGTGAGGCGGAACAGACAATTTTTGCCTAGCCCGTGAAGAAGAAGAAGAAGAAGAATATTTAAAAATATATATATATATATATATATATATATATTCTTGAATTTTTATTTTCACACACAATTTATAATAAATATATTTTCTCCAGACAGCCTCTTTATATAGACGACTTAAAAGGTGATCATCTATGTGGATTTTAAAGAAATAGGAATATAATATCCTCTCCATGGTATCTTTACCTTGTCGTGCTGGAGTGGCTTGCGTGCTTAAATAATCCCGAGAGCTATGCCGGCGGTAGCATTGCTGCCGATAGGGTTACCCATGCCGGACAGGTCGAAGGTGATAAGCCAGACGAAAAAGTACCTTGGTCGAAAGAGTGACGATCTTTATAGGAAGCTAGATATAATAAGAACAGTTAAGTCTCGTAGACTGCGATGGGCAGGACACGTTGCGCGTATGTGGAATGAAAGATGTGCATGGAAGCTTCTTGTAGGAAAACCAGAGGGTAAATGCCCAGTTGGTAGACCAATAATGAGGCAGGCAAATAACATTAACTATGATTTGAGGGAAGTAGATTATAAAGGGAATGATTGGAAAGTATTAGCTCAGGATAAGGATGTATGGAGAGCTTATCTCCGCGCGACCATGAACCTACGTATTCGATAGTGCCAGTAAGTAAGGAAGGAATATAATATCAATGTATGTCAACTATATTGTAGGCATGGTAATAGCAACATATGAATTTCACGGATGACGGCGAGAATAGCGATGAAAATATATTAGTGGATCGTTGACTAGCAAGTTGGAACTCGCGCAGAACGATCCAGTGCCTACACTTCCACTCCGGAATATTCTCTAAGCCTCTACCATTCACGTCAGGAAAGTTCCATACCAGAAGCTTCCATATGAGAAAAGTCTCGATTTGGAGACCAGAAAATTCCTTCTCGGCCTGTATAACTGTTGTCAGGATTGTGAGTTATTATATATCTGGCTTAACTTGGCAAAGAGAGAGATGGAGATACCTATACGGATAGATACTTGACCGCTTTGGCCCAGTTACAAAAGATAGAACTCCCCCCGTTTTCAGTTTTCGTCTTCCCCCTTACGCTATTAGCATCTGGTGAAGAAACACCGAAAACACTGGTGGGAGAGAGAGAGGTGAGCAGATCTGTCTCTTTCTACAAATTTCTTGCAAAGTTAAGCCAGTCGAACAATAGTTGTGCTTTGACGGCGATTCGGTGGACTGTGACCGGAGGAAACTGTGGCACGTGAAAGCGTTAGAGACTGAAGATAATTGTGTGATAGATAAACTTTAAAACAGTATTAATTATTACAATAATTTGTAGTGAAATGTCACAGAGTTTATAGAATTAAATAAAGCCATTGTGGAGTTTAACGTATTCATCTGTGTTGTTTTATTACGAGAAAACAGCGTGAAAACGATCCCATGGCAGCCTGGTACAATACGTAGACTTCAAAAACGCACACGATTTAGTTAAGAGGGAGAAGGTGCTAGACTTCGGAATTCATAAAAGGTGAGATAGACTAATTCGAAAGCGTCTGAATGACACAACGAGTAAAGTGCGGGTAGGCAAACGGTTTTCAGACTCTTTTTAAATTCACAGTGTGTTAAAGCAAGATGATGAACTCTCTCATTTAAAGTACTAGCTAATAATTTTGTACTAGAGAAATGCCATCAAATCTTTAGAGGATAAAGAAAGCGTATAACTTATTGGTATTAATAAGCTTGTGCTGATGATGTAGTATTATTAGGTATATAGGTGATAGCCAAGAATACTAAGGATAGACACCTAAGTTCTTTGAGTAGCACTAAGAAATAAGGGCTTGAAGTAAACGTCAGTAAAACTAAATGTATGATCACATATACAAATATATCATACCCCTAATTAATGGAAGTGGACGGTTAATGACAATTGGGGAAAGTTATGAAGAGGTGGCTGAATTTAAAAACCTAGGAAAAGTAATAATTAAATAGAGGGGTGAGGAGAAAAAAAATAACATAAGCCCTATTTTGAAATTCATGCTATTGCATTACGCATTACAGGAACAATTGTCATCCTAACTTCTCTCAAATACGATAAACTGAAATGTATAAAACCATTATTCTCCCATCTATATTAATTGGATGTGAAACATGGACTCTTAACTCAAGGGAAGACAAATTATTATGAGTGTTTCAGAATAACGTTTTTAGGAATATTTTTGGACCAAAGAGCAACGAAGACACAGGTGAATGGAGAAGAGTGAGCTACGTGATCTTTATTTAGTAAGAACAGTCAAGCTGTGTAAGCTGCGATGTACAAAACACGTGGCACGAATGTGAAATGAAAGAGAGGCATGGAGCCTCCTTATAGAAAATACAGAGTGAAATCGCCCAGGTAGGCTGAGAACGAGATGGAGGAATAACATTAACTATGATTCGAGAGAAGAAGTAGTAGTAGTAATAGTAGTAGTAGTAGTAGTAGTAGTAGTAGTAGGACTTTTTTATACTAAAAGTTAGATATATGCAGTGTTATTTATAAATATGGATCGCACGGACAGCAAGCCGTATATGCTGTTGACAACCGTATTTATAAATCAATGTCTAGTAATAATAAAATAAATAGATAACAATACAATTACTTTATATATTAAGTACAGTTAATAAGTATTAGTAATATTACATTTTTTCTGGGTGAGGTTTTTATCGGGGTTTTTCCTCACCTGTAAGACAAATGTCAGGAAAACTTTAAGGCCCAAACGGTCCCCGAAATCATATGGCCATCATCATCATCATTATCATCATTGTTATCATCATCATCCACCGGTGTGGAAAGCAACGGGAAGCTACCACACCTACAATTCCCTAGTAAAATTGCAAGCATAGCATGAAAATGCTATGATTGCAGACCTGCCCTCGGGTAGAATTACTATATATATATATATATATATATATATATTCACGAATGAGTGTTGTTCTAATTTTCCGCGTCTTGTTCAGAAATTTACCAGCCTTTATCTGATTTACTGGTTTTACCATTAACTCGTAGCAATGCCAATCTATCACTATTTGAATTTAGAAATCTTTCCGGCAACAATTGACTACTCCAATATTCCAAATCGTTACATTTTCCTAACATAGTATATTAATACAAGGGATGACTGGAAAGCACTAGTTCAGGTTAGGGTTGTTTGGATAGATTATGTCCGTGTGGCCATGAACCTATGGGTTCATTAGTGACAGTGAGTTAGTTAATAATAATGATAGTGATAATAATAACTGTAAAAATTATGATCATGTAATCATATAACAATAATATGTATAATAATAACTGAAATAATGATATTAACTTTTGTATTTAGGAATATTTCACAATACAGTGTTTGTCCTTCAATCCAAAGTGATTTGTCGCCAAAGGTTCCTGTCTATAGCATCTTCCTCCCTCAAATCTCTAGCTTCCATACTTCTCTGCACTCCATCCATCCATCGTTCTCTAGGCCTGCCTCTTCTTCCAACAGGTTTCCAATTAAGGATCTTATTTGGTATTCTCTATTCTTCTTCCATTCTGATGAGGTGTCCATACCATTTCAAACGTTTTTCTTCTATTTTTACTAATATGTTTTTTCAACTTGCATAATTTCCCTTATTGTGCTGTTTCTGACCTTATCCGTTCTTGAAATGTTTGTTGATTTAATGATGATAATAGTGAAATACTATTAACTCTAATGATCAGTATTCACGTAGACTTTCACGGCCGGAGTTGCTATGATGATCTTGATGAAGATTTTCGGGCTGTAGGTCGTGGTCGTGAGGCTTGTAGTTCCCCGACGTTTCTCCAAAGACTGTGTCTGGCAACGTCGGGGAACTACAAGCCTCACGACCACGGTCTACAGCCCGAAAATCTTCATCAAGATCATCATAATTATGATCAGGTTTACGTTATTATCACATCTTCCTGTGACCAGTGTTCTACTCTCATATCCTTAATCTCCAAATATTTTTCTCAGTCCCGGTCTTGCAATCCTTTTTTATTCTTCACTTTCTGTATGCTACAGTCAGGGTTTTTTACATAATAATGATAGTGGTAATGAGCGTTAATTATAATAATGGTGATAATAACAAAAGCTTTATTTGTACCTATAACAACAGCGGCTTTCTCTTCCATTCAACCAGTGTTTGATATGTAGAGCGAAGACAAATATCCCATCACTTAAAACGTTTGCGCGCTCCCTAGTATAGGTGACGTAACTCGAATACCTTAAAATGTAAACAAAGGGACAGGAGTGTGTAAGAAGCGAATGCAAATATAATACAAGTGCCAACTAACGATTCACATAATTAAAAAAAATGTCGGCATTACTTTCGTGATAAAGTTTTCACCAACTTCAAAATATATTTTAAATTGTCTGTATGCCGAAAAAGTACTCCCACGACTACATTTCCAACAAACTTCCGCACAGAATCCCCCTTTTTTCACACAGATTAATGTATCTGCGAATTAATATTATTAAAATATTTTCCCACTTAATGCATTTATTGTCTTCTTCTTCTTCTTCTTCTTCACGGTTTAGGCTTATTTACTAGCCTGTTCCGGCTCCAAATTGCTGCTCTTTCCATCTTTTCCTTGGTCTTCCCAAACTTATTCTTCCTCGTGGTGAATTGTTGTATGCTGCTTTTGGTATTCTATTCTCAGTCATCCTTGCCAAGTGTTCTTTCCAGTTTGTTCTGTATTTCTCTATTGTTGAGTTTAATTCCTCTATTTCTAGTTGTCTTATTTCTGTGTTATGTTTTTTGTCTGTTCTTTGATATCCTGCTATTGATCTGAGAAATCGAATTTCAGCAGCTTGTATCTATTTATTGTAATTATCGAAGTTTTTAAATTCTCTATATTCTGCTTTTATAAAGTGATATATTTGTACCTACAACAATATTACACATATCTTCAAAGAGCTCAGGTTGAAGGGTAGATGTTAGTGAATATTTCTTCTTCTTCTTCTTCTTCTTTATTTAATGATGGAACAAGTGCCTTGTCTTTTTAGTATTCAAGAGTTGTTTTCAACTATTTCGTTTCTCCTCCTTGTAATCTGATTTATGAAAAATGTAACTTGCATTGTATATTTTCGCCCGTTCAATCTGAAATGATCTATACTAAAGTATTCTAGTATCTCTCTGGCACTATAGAACTCGCAGCTTCGTGGCCACGTAGAAATAAGATCTCTATACATCTTCGTCCTGAGATATACCTCGAGTCCCAATTATTCATCATCCTGTTTCAGTATCTGTCCTCCAACCATAACTTAAACACACGCTTACAACATAGTCTCTTGCTTAATATACCGCAACATATAACATCACATCACTCCATGTCATATACCATCTTCACTTCTCGCAACTGGAATTCCCTACCGCAAGAAATAAGGGGCTGCCGGACTTTGGCATCTTTTAAAAGAAATCTAAATTTATATTTGCTCTAACCTCAACTTCATCATTGCCCAGTGTAAATTGGTGTTTCTCGTATAATATATCATATTTATAGATAGATAGATAGATAGATAGATAGATAGATAGATAGATAGATAGATAGATAGATAGATCGGTTAATTAATGTCTTTGACATAGTCCGATTCCTAATAGCCAATTTTGTCGGTCCATCCAATCTCCTGGTTGTAGATGTTTCTCCTTCATGTATAAACGTATTTCCTGACTCCAGGAGGTTTTAGTCCCTCAGGTTTCCATTCCAAAACAGATTTTGGTGGCCGATTCTCTTCCATTCGCTGGAAATGTCCGTACCATCTTAACTGCTGAGTTTTAATATAACCTAAAATAGTGTCTTCAATCTTCATTTTCTTCCTTAAGGCCAGCTCCCTCCCATCAGAAAAAAAAATTGCAATGCTAAAAAACCTAATAGAGATAAGACGGTCAGATATATTTATACTATTGTTATTATTATTATTATTATTATTATTATTATTACTATTATTATTATTATTATTATCATTGTTATTATTGTTGCTATTATTATTAATTGGGATAAGAAATGTACACAAATACAAACATATTTAGGAATCAAGAAGAGTTCTGAATCATGGAAATTTATAAAAAATATACGTTCATCGAATAGAAATAAGAATCTTCTCAACCTAATAGGGATACATGAATGGGAAGAATATTACAAAAAGCTTTTAGTAGAGGACCGAAAAGAATTTTTGGGAGAAAATGACGATTTATCAGAGATGGAAACAGGAAACATAATCGATATTGATATAAATACTGTAAGAAAGGAAATTATGAGAATGAAAAATGGTAGTAATGCCGGTCCAGGAAATATTGCTATATAATTGATTAAAAATGGCAGTCAGAAGTTATTGAAAATGATCACTGTACTGTTTAATAAAATAATAAATGGCGAAGAAGTGCCAGAAGAGTGGAAAGTCGCTATAATAACATCGATACATAAGAAGGGAGACAAGAGAAAGTGTGAAAATTATAGAGGCATATCAGTAACGAGTACATTAAGTAGAATATATGGACGTATACTAAGTAAAATGGTTGATATAGAATACCAGGATAAAGAAATTGAAGAACAATCTGGTTTTAGAAGTGGTAGGTCATTCACAGATAATATATTTTGCATAACACAAATGATAGAAAAAAGAGAGCAACTAACAGAGATTTACATTTGCTTTGTGTCGATTTAACCAAAGCATATGATAGTATTCCCCAGAAAATGTTATGGGAAACTTTAGACGATTCCAACATTACCAAAAAATTAGTAGAAGCTATAAAAGCATTATACAAAGGATCTATTTCGAAAATAAAAGTTGGAAATCATTTAACAAAGGGATTTACCATTACAAAAGGTTTAAGGCAAGGTTGCAGTTTATCTCCAACTCTATTTAAAATTTATCTCGAAAGAGTACTAAGAGACTGAAGGTAAAAATATCAAAAAATGGGCATACCCATCCAAAATACACATGTATATTCACTAAATTTTGTAGATGACAAGGTATTAATAGCACAAGACCACGATGACATAGAATATATGGCTAAAATATTAAAAGAAGAATATTAAAATTCGGGACTTTGTATAAACATTGAGAAAACTAAATATCTGTGTATAGGAGAAGAAATGGAAAATATAAATTTCAACAATGGAGAAGAACTAAAACCTAGTATTGAATGCACTTATTTAGGAACAAAATTAGACCATTCAGGCGATAACACAGTAGAAATAAAAATAGAATCGCCAAACAAAACAAGCAATAAATGCTTTAAACTCTGTTTGGTGGAGCAAAAAATATTACAAAAAATATAAAATTACAAATACATCAAACCATAATTCAGGGCATTTTAACATATGGTGCTGAAGTCTGGCTAATTCCTACCAGGGAAATGAAAAGAATTTTAAGTACAGAAATGGATGTTTTAAGAAGATCAGCTGGACAATCTAGAATGGATATATTACGAAATAAAGAAATAAGGGAAATTATGGGTGTACAAGAGGAACCGGACATCATAAACATTATAGAAAATAAATATTACAATGGTATGACCATGTCAAAAGAATGCCAGAGCAAAGATTGCCAAAAATTGTTATGGAATGGATCCCAATGGAAAGGAGGAAGTGAGGAAAACACAAGAAATATTGAATAGAAGGGTTACAAGCAGCTATTAATATCAGAGGAATGGAGGAAGATCAATGCATGGACAGAGAGGAATGGTGTTTGGTTTCCGGAAGACGGCGGTAGTTGCCATGATACCGGATGATGATGATTATTATTATGATTAAAATTATGATTACTATTATTATTATTATTATTATTATTATTATTATTATTATAAGTATTTTTATTGTTATTATCGTATAAAATGTTGTTTGCATATGAAATTTACTTTACTACATTTAATGTATCTTTAACTCTTTATAATTATTATAGTGTATATCTATATTGTTAATTTTTTTTTTGTAATTGTGCTGGTTGAGTGGAAGAGAAGGCCTTATGGCCTTAACTCTGCCAGAATAAATAAAGCATCATTATTATTATTATTATTATTATTATTATTATTATTATTATTATTATTATTATTATTATTATTATTATTATTATTATTAGAGCTAGGAATTTTAGGTGCTGCACCTTAATTTTATTTTGTTACTACAGTGCTCAAATTAGCTTGTCTTGCAAAGAAAACATTAAATAAAATTAAATAAATGCCCCTAAATGTGTTTTAGTTGCACCTTTTAGCACCTTTTTTCAATGCTAGCACTTTTTGCACCTTTTTATCAATGCAAGCACATTTTGCACCTTTTGTAAACCTTTTTTGTCTCTTAGCAGCATTGTATTCCCAAATTAATGTGTATATTTTTTTTTACATTTCTTCAAATATGCTTTCAAGGGTTGGTAAGGATGTGTGGTATCAGTCCACATCACATTACTTCCACTTTAGTGCAGTCCCGTTAGGCTATTCCTTTTAACTTAGTTCGTACCTTCTTGCACCACAGCTATGCAAAAGCTATTGTTTAAGTAAGGGAGGTTGTTGAGTGCATAAACAAATGTTTCAGTTCAAAATAATTTTTGACTGTGCGGTCTGCTATTTTCCTGAGTGACCAGTATACAGTAAGCCAAAACCGAATGTGAACTCTTACAAACTTCGTGATTTTGTAAAACAGTTTAGTGCATATTGAATTCAGAGTGACATCTGTTATGAGGTGCATTCTTTGTGATATTTCAATAACAATTGACGACAAACACCAACACAATCATGTTACGCAGCATATAGGTAGTGCGAAACACGAAAAATAAGGAACTACAAAGCAGTAAATGTGTATTGTGACAACTGTTTATTGGCGAGGCACTGCCTTCTTCAAATTTAATAAACAGAAAATATTTTTTTATGTTACAGGAAAGACATTTGTGGTATGTGGTATTCCTCTTACCAAACTTAACCCTATTATGAAAGCATATTTGGAGAAATACACTGGGAAGTCTGTCCAGATGAAAATCATACATTCAACCTCTGTATGAAGAAAAATTAAAACAGATCAGTCAAGTAGAAGGTGAAAACCAGTATATTTTACATTAGACGAAACCACTGATAGACAGTTGAGATATTGAACTTTTTTAGATATGTTCTAAACATTTGAGTTGTTGAATAATATCTGCTTTAACAGTTTTCTGGACATGTGATTTCAATAACATAATGTTCTGGGACTTGTCTTACTCAGACGTTTTAATATATGACAACATGACTGAATTTTGTGTCGTGAGTTATTTGATGTAACTGGTTTTGGTACTCTTTAATGCTAATTCACGTGGGAAATTTGCACCTTATATTTAAAAAAATTCGCCTTTTTTCACCTTTTTCTGCTAAATTAAAGCACATTTTTTGCACCTTTTTCACAAAAATTGTGAGCCTAAAATTCTTAGCTCTAATTATTATTGTATTTTCCAATCATCCCTCATATAATCTACAGTACTTCACTAAAACTCAATCTTTGGTGACTTTTCTGTTGAATTATTTCCCATAACAAAAATAGTGTGACAGAACTTGGATTTATGTGTGTTTTTTTTAACTGTAAGATTCTAATAATGTGTAAGTTACTACAAGTTAGTGGATCAATAAAAAAAATATTTCGTGATTGTAAGAAGTTTTTCTTGCTTTCCATGAAATTTAGACTTAAGCATGCACGCCACTGCGTACCGCATTTCCGGGAGTTTTTTGCGTGCCACGACCTGGACATGCAAGATCTAAGTTAATCGTATAGACTGAAACTTATATTTTATCTGAAATATTTGTGGGTATAAATTGATGACCATAAATGCCTTGAGGTTTAATTAAATATTGATAATAGAATAGGCGAACTCTTATTTTCTGTAATTTAAGTGTGATTTTTATACTTGCAATTTCGAAATCCATATTACGAAGGTCCACAGCTGTGGTCTCGAGGTAGCGTGCTGCCTTGTCACGCAGCGGGTCCGGGTTCGATCCTCGGTCGGGACAGTTTTTCTGGGTGAGGTTTTTATCGGGGTTTTTCCTCGCCTGTAAGACAAGTATTTCGTATAAATTATTTTGGTAATCTTTTTACATCTATAATTATTATTTTATTATTATTGGTCTGTACTTTCAGAAGAATAAGATTTTTTGTCAGGAAAACTTTAAGGCCCAACCGGTCCCCGAAATCATATGGCCATCATATCGTTATCATCAATCCTTATCATCATCATCATCATCATCATCATTCTTCACCGGTGTGGAAAGCAACGGGAAGCTACCACACCTACAATTCCCTAGTAAAGCTGCAAGCATAGCATGAAAATGCTATGATTGCAGTGAAGGACCTGCCTTCAGGCAGAATTACTATGGATGGATATTACAAAGATTCATCCTGTAAAAGTAATTTTATTGTACATTTAATTACTGTAATATGATTATGATTATATATGTAATTAGGCTGTGATATTTTATTTTTTATTATGCTGAAGTTTGTAATTGTTCCATATATATTAATTCATTCTTAAGTCATTGTATCCTTCCATTCTTTTTCAGCTGTGCTTTCTTTCTCCCTTCTTTTGGCATATATATCCTTATTCTCTTTACTGATATTGTATTCTCATTATATGGATGCGCAACATAGA
This sequence comes from Diploptera punctata, assembly GCA_030220185.1. Taxonomy (NCBI): domain Eukaryota; kingdom Metazoa; phylum Arthropoda; class Insecta; order Blattodea; family Blaberidae; genus Diploptera; species Diploptera punctata. The sequence continues at coordinate 808,836 of JASPKZ010008882.1, forward strand.
CTCTTACTTTAAGGGAGGAGAAAATATTACAAGTATTTCAGAAAAAACTCGGAAACGTTTTTGTATCAAAAAGAGGTGAACAGACAGACGAATGAAGAAGACTACATGATCGGTATGGGAAACCAGATAGTCTATAATTAGAACAGATAAGTTTTGTGGACTCCGATGTGCAGGACATGTGGCACGAATGGAGAATAAAGGAGGGGCAAGGAAACTCCTTGTTGGAAAACCAGAGGAATATCGCCCAGTAGTTAGGCCAAAAATGATGTGGGAAAATAACATTAACCATGATTTGTGGGAAGTAGGTTATACAGGGATGATTGGAAAACAATACTTCAGAACAGGGATGTATTGAGAACTTATGTCTGCGCGGCCATGAACTTACGGGTTCGATAGTGTCAGTGAGTTAGTCTTTACTTTCTATGAACTCCATGTGTTTATTCCATTTTTTCTCAGATTAATTTTGTAACTGTTGATGGGTTGTATTTCACATTCTTTCCAAATAGTTTGACTTTATACTTTATCTTTTATTGTTTTATTTGCTATTTTTCTCAAAATTCCCATTCAATAGATCAATTTACTTGATTCCCTTTTTGTATTACAGTTCTGCATTCACAGTTATAGGTCAGCATTGGTCTTAAGACAGATTTATAAGTACTAAATAACTCACTAACATTGCCACTATTGAACCCGAACGTTCATGGCCGTGGCACCTTAGGTCTCCGTACATTCCGATGCTCTCCCAATCATCCCCTGTATGTAATTCACCTCCTTCAAATCATGCTTAATGTTATCCTTCACCTCATTCTTGGCTTACCTTTTGGGCGCTTTTCTTGTGGTTTCACTACAAAATGTTTTATGACCCTCTTCCATTCCTCATTCGTTCCTCATGATCAAAACTTGATTAAATGTGTATGCTCATATATATGTATGTATGTATGTATGTATGTATGTATGTATGTATGTATGTATGTATGTATGTATGTATGTATGTATGTATGTATGTATGTATGTATGTATGTATGTATGTATGTATGTATGTATGTGTATGTATGTATTGTATGTATGTATGTATGTAGTATGTATGTATGTATGTATGTATGTATGTATGTATGTATGTATGTATGTATGTATGTATGTATGTTAGTATGTATGTATGTATGTATGTATGTATGTATGTATGTATGTATGTATGTATGTATGTATGTATGTATGTATGTATGTATGTATGTATGTATGTATGTATGTATGTATGTATGTATGTATTGTATTGTATGTATGTATGTATGTATGTATGTATGTATGTATGTATGTATGTATGTATGTATGTATGTAGTATGTATGTATGTATGTATGTATGTATGTATGTATGTATGTATGTATGTGTAGTATGTATGTATGTATGTATGTATGTATGTATGTATGTATGTATGTATGTATGTATGTATGTATGTATGTATGTATGTATGTATGTATGTATGTATGATGTATGTATGTATGTATGTATGTATGTATGTATGTATGTATGTATGTATGATGTATGTATGTATGTATGTATGTATGTATGTATGTATGTATGTATGTATGTATGTATGTATGTATGTATGTATGTATGTATGTATGTAGTATGTATGTATGTATATATCAATTGATGTATGGAACAATTAAAGGACCGAAAGAGGCCATACTGGCTTTGTAATATAATGTAAAATTCCCGATAAAAGGTTTTCCAATAGACAAGCCTTCATTTGCAAAATCGAAGCAACGGTTTCGTAGCATTTGGCGCTCGGGAATTAACAGTGTATATATGAGAAAAAATTTGCGTTTAGATTGGGGTGCTCAGGTAGCTCAGAGGATGAGCATTGGCCTAGAAAGCCAAAGGTCCTGGGTTCAAACCCGGTCCGAGCGTATAATTTTTCTCTTCAAATATTATTTAAAAACATTGAAAGCAATACGAATATGTACTAAAATGAAATTCTATAAAATAATGGCTTTGACATTATGTATGGTAGTGAGTCGTGAACAATAAATAAAAAAAAAATCTGGCTGTATTAAGGCGTCAGAAATGAGACTTTTCACATCATTATTAGGATATAGAAAATTAGATAAAATAAAAAATCAAGATATCAGAAACAAGTTAAATATCATCATCATCAACATCCAGGGATTAAGCCTGTTGGCTCGTTCCGGTTTCACGAAAGCTAGAATTGTTAAAATTGTTCAGACCATCTTCTGTGTGGGCGTCCGACATTTCTCTTTCCGTGTGGTTTATAATTTAGCAATCATTTTGGAAATTTTTCTTCTGGCATTCTATCAATATGTTCTTCCCAAGCGTTCCTATATTTAATTATTTGGTATGTAAGTTTGAAAATATTTAGTTCCTTTCTTATTTCTTAATTTATTTTCTTATCCAGCAGAGTATATCCTGCTATAGTTCTTAAAAATCTCATCTCAGCTGCTTCCAATCTTTGTTCTTGTCTTTTAGTGATCGTCCAACATTCTGATCCATACATTAATACAGGAACAGCCATTACTTTATAAAATTCCATTTTTGTTTATTTCCTTGTGTTTTTAAAGTTTATTTTAATAGTGCCACACATTAGATTAAATATATTTGTAATACATTAAAAGAATAGATAAATATAGACGTAAATAGAAGTAACATTTGGAAATAATAAACGATAGGAGAATAACTAAAATAATTATGTCATATTAACCAAAAGGACGACGAGATCAGGGACGACCAAGACTGAGATGGAATGTGTCCGGAACGACGCTTATATATATATATATTACAGTTGGTACTCTTAACGTTCACGCAACTATAATTATAGAGGTTTCATCTTTTCACATCCCTGAACCCGACACAGACTTCGACACGAATTGAGGTTATTATTATTATCATTATTATTATTATTATTATCATTATTATTATTATTATTATTATTATTATTATTATTACAGTAAAGACTTTAAAATAAGGCTTATTTAATGTGCTACCAATTTCTCCAATTTATTAGAAGTGAGAATACCTGTATCGAATTGGTGGATTAGTAAATTGTAAAATTGAGCATTTTTCCAAAGTTGGAAGTATTTTAGAGTGCATAACGGGCAGGGTAGGCAAGTGGTTCATGAATAAACAGTGAACCTCGGGAAAGCGATGTTATGGTGAAATGGGGGGCTTGTTTTCTCGCTCATATATTTTGCATCACGTGGTGAATGACGGTAACCGGATTGTTGTGTTCCAACAAATGGCTCGAAAATGGCGAAGAAGGGGAATGGGAGGGCAGGTATTCTATTCTCAATTTAACTACACAGTACAGCACACATCCACAATTTTATAATATTTAAGATCGTATAGTCCAATGAACCTAACTTCGGTCCCTAAAGAGCAATAACATTTCCCACTATCATTTGTTTTGATATTTACATTTTGTAATTTTCTAACAGACTGAACTCATTGCTGGCAAAAAATATAAGCTATTTACATTGCGAAAATTTAAAATCAGATTTTATGTATGAGTTTAGTTCTTTCCGGAATTTCAAAACGACACCATAAAACACATAATGTAGGCTACATATTAAACGTCATACTTTCCTTTTGATAAAAATTTTAATTCGATAATTACTCTACGATCTACAGCTACACCGAAAAAAAAAACCCTAAAGGAGTATGTTGTACTTACTATGTTCCCGCCTTTAACAATCAGCAGTCGGTCAAGGACACGTCAATGTCACTTCACATTATGTCACTCACTCACCCCCTCTTCTGATTAGCTATCTTCACTCATAACCAGGGAATGCAAACAGTGGGAAACAGATGGCAATACATTCGAAAGACAGCGATTGTATAATCATCTTAATACCAAGGACTCCGAGCATGCGCAGACCAAGGTTTTTATTTAATCGGTCTAGCTTTAGTTTCTGGACTGTATTTACGGTGTACTCTACTTGAATACACAAGACAAATGTTAGCCCATTATAATATTAATGTGATCAATATATAAATTGATTGTTCGCTGTGTGACAATGGCATTTTAGGCTATTATAGCGCAAACGACTGTCCATGAATTTTTGTAAAGAAAACAAGCTACCAACTCTATCGATAATTTTCGATTAACTGCAGTTACATGTCGAGTTACCGATATGTTTTCCAATATGTTTATCCACGTTTTCATACTTCGCGTGAATTTTTACTATATCTTCTGTAATTCATAAACTTATAGTTCGTCTGACTTAACTTTACAAGAAATTTGTAGAAAGAGACAGCTGTGCTCACCTCTCTCACTCGCACCAGTGTTGGCGGTTTTTCTTCACCAGATGTTAATAGGGGTAAGGGGGAAGACGAAAACAGACAACAGGGTGGGTCCTTTCTTTTGTAACTGGGCGAAAGCGGTCAAAGATCTACCCTTATATATCCATCTCCCTTTACCAAGTTAAGCCAGATATACAATAATATTAACATATCTCTACTCACTTACTTACTCACTGGCACTATCGAACCCGTAGGTTCATGGCCGCGCGGACATAAGCTCTCCATACATCCCTATCCTGAGCTAATGCTTCCCAATCATTCCCTGTATAATCTACTTCCCTCAAATCATAATTAATGTTATTCTCCCACCTCATTCTTGGTCTACCAACTGGGCGTTTTCCCTCTGTCTTTCCTACAAGAAGCTTCCATGCAAGTATTTCATTCCCCATACGTGCAACATGTCCTGCCCATCGCAGTCTACGAGACTTAACTGTTCTTATTATATCTGGCTTCCTATACAGACCATGTAGTTCATTGTTATGAAGTCTTCTCCATTCACCTGTTTGTTCATCTCTCTTTGGTCCAAAAATTTTCCTAAGTACTTTATTCTCAAATACTTGTAATCTCCTTTCCTCCCTTAAAGTAAGAGTACATGTTTCGCATCCATATAATATAACTGGCAGAATAATAGTTTTATATATTTTCAGTTACTACACAAAATGCAAAAATATAAGGTAGGGTAAATTATTTTGGTTAACTTTTTTATTTTAAGACTGATGTGCGGTATTATTTCAGTTTTTTGGGTATTCCCTTAACGTGGCCACTATACTTACTTACTACTATATAAATAATAGATATCTACCTTCCAATATTACCTAACCGCTATATGGTTAACTAACTAACTGGTACTATTGACCCTAAAGGTTTATGGCTGCGCGGACATAAGCTCGCCATACATCGCTATTCCTGTGCTAATATTTTCCAATCATCTGTTGTATAATCCACTCTCTCTATTCATGGTTAATGTTATCGTCCCACCTCATTCTTGACCTGACTACTGGGCGCTTTCCTTCCAGTTTTTCTACAGTTTACAAGCATCTCTTTCATTTCCCATTCGTGCCACTTGTCCTGCACATCGTCTACGAGGCATTTTCTTATTATATCTCGTTTCCTATAAACATCATGTAGCTTTCTTCTAAGTAGTCTTCTCCATTCACATTTCTTTTTATCTTTGTTCCAAAAAAGTTCCTAGGAACTTTATTCTTACTTGTAATATTTTCTCCTCCCTTAAAGTAAGAGTCCATAGTTCGCTTCTGGGAGAATAATATTTTTTTATATATTTTCAGTTTGTTTTTTTTAAGAGAACTTCAGACGACAAGAGTCATATAATACATAATAGCATTAATTTCCAGAATTAACCTTATTTGGAAAGCAACGAAAGCTACCACACCTAATAATTCCCTGGTAAAGCTGCAAAGCATAGGATGACTGCAGTGAAAGACCTGCCCTCGGGCAATTTACTATGGATGGACCCTATGTTTAATTTCTTTCTGCACCTCATTCCTCAATGTCATATCTTATATATATATAAATCAATGTTTGTTTGTTTGTTTGTTTTTTGAAAAATATTCAGAAGGTTCCCGGGATGAAGATAGGCTATAAGATAGTTGTGATATTCAACTCCTTCACCCCTAAAAATCACCTTTTGTAGTGAAAAACGTGAAATAAAGTCCCAATTTGGCGCTTAAATGGCTTACGCTGCCTAAACCATAACAAATACTCCAAATTAATGTGCACATAATTAAACATCTCTAAAAACTCTACATAAAAGTCCGCGACAGCATACGTTTATCTTACCTTTTACGGATAACTCACAATAACCATTTCTGTTTTTCATTGATGCCGAGAAGATCGGGATAAGTCGATTCCCGGACAAGTGTGCTCTGCCATACTGTTCATCCGATTCAGATGGGGCTTTTTGAAAAATGTTCAGGAGATTCCGGGGATGAACGTAGGCTATAAGAGAGTTGTAATATTCAACCCCTTCACCCCTAAAAATCACCCTTTGTAGTGAAAAACGTGAAATATAAAGTCCCTATTTTGACGCTTAAATGGCTTACGCTGCCTAAATCATAACAAATACACCAAATTAATGTACACAGAATTGAAAATCTCAAAAAAACTCTACAAAAACGTCGGCGACAGCATATGTTTATCTTCTACGGATAACTCACAATAACCATTTTTGTCTTTCATTGATGCCAAGAATATCGGGATAAGCAGATTCCCGAAAAGTGCACGGCTGTGGTAAAAACACATTAACATTTATGAGTAGCAGCGCACGCCGGATATTAGCTAAAAGACTTATATTTCTAATTGTAATCATTGCATTTATTGGTATTTTAATATGGAGACAGTATATATTTTTGTTAATGTTGAAATAGTCTTCTTAGATGTGCACTAGTTACGGTCTTGATTTAGTAAACAAGCCGCCATGAGGGAGGCGAGAGGCAGCCACAGAATTAACAGTGCGGCATACATTTATATATGGTGGTTCCCGTAATACCGCATCCTCTAATTCATCTCCATATGGATGTAGGGTTATATCCAATTAATACAATTACATTCAATTCATAGCATTAGCACTGTGAACGGCCTAGGTGTAGGTTAAATTATTTCACTTCAGTTATTACAATATTTTAGTTTAATAGAAAAAATGGTTGGTTAGTTACTTATTATACGCTTTCAGTTCTGGTAACCAGTTGCAACAAATGTTCACATCTTGTTCCGAGTTTCGGAGTTCAAACATTTCCTGAGTAAACTTATTTTTAAACAAAGTATTACGTACCTGCTTACTTATCTACTTATCTACATACCTACCTAATCTATAGAATAATAGCGGGGAGTGAAGAGGAGTACCGAGGTATTTACTTCATGTGAACAAGTGTATGTGTGAGTATATATATATATATATATATATATATATATATATGTTATAATTAAATGTTTAACATTGAGCAATGCAAGCTTAATATGGAATGATAAGAAAAATAAATGCCTGGACGGGATTCGAACCCGGATCTCTGAGTATATATATGTATATATATGTATGTATATGTATATATATGTATACATATATGTATATATATGTATAATATGTGTATGTATATATATATATGTTTAATATGTATATAAATATATATGTATATACAGTAAAACTTGTTCAGAGCGGAATCGCATGTGACCAGTTTTTCTCCACATTAGACAACATTCCGAATTATAAAAAAAAAACAAATAAATATTAACCAATCTTAGATTATAGAGCACCGTATATGTATGTTTTATATATCTTTAATTAATTGTAGTTCCACTGCCGTTGGAAAGTGAAGTAAGTTATAGTATGTACGAGCGACTTCGACGGTAACGCGCGAAAAAACAATCCCGTATCGTCAGTGTTAAAAATGTCTCTTAGGCGCGTATCTGAAATTAAAGTATGCCGTTTCGGTTTCCACTCACTAACTATACTTTCGACCACATCCTTTGATTCCTCTTAAATTTAGTTTCACATTACATTGTGTCGTGTTGTAAAACTGTCCACAACCAACTTAAATTATCTTGAAATCTTTATTCCTTAGGGATATAGTAAAGCTACAGCTTGACTTTGGAGCATGGGTCCGGAAATTTGGAATTTTTTTTGATAGTGGGCTTGTAAAACGCTCCCACGCTTCTTTGATTACTTCATTTTTCCCCCTCTTCATTTAACCATTTCCTTGCGTCCATTCATTCATTATTTTATCTTTGTGTTTCAAAATCTCACAAACTTGTGTTTTTCCATATTTAAATTTAGTCATTATTTCGCCTAGTGAGAGTTTTTCTTTATCTTCTATCATTTTCACTTTTTCGTTTAATGGCAATAACACATACGATTTAGCCATCTTCATTCCGTAAATTCAGAACGCTACCTGTGAAAGATACGTACACAATCGGTGTCAGATCTTAAGCTAATTTAAGATTTTACAGTGCACTGGTTATTTGTAAGACAAGTCTCACGCAAATATATGTTAAACGAACCTCTATTTCGCAAAACGGGTGTGCAATGAGGCCGAAAGAAAATTCCAGATACAGGTAGAAACTTTACTTCTACCGGCGGCAGGAATCATTACTTATTGTTAATTCGCCTAACGGAAATTTAATTAAGTGGAAAGTAATACATTTCTCCCTCTATCTTTCCGCCTTATAAACATTTTCCCATGAATTGTGTATAAATCCCCTTCCGTTTCCGAGTTGGACAGATTCCGTTTTATACAAAATAAATACACATAAAATTACTATTATTTTGCCGGTACCAATAAATTTGTTCACATTGGACATTTCCGCATTATTCAAGTTCCGGATTAAACAAGTTTTACTGTATGTATGTATGTATGTATGTATGTATGTATGCATGTATGCATGTATGCATGTATGCATGTATGCATGTATGCATGTATGTATGTATGTATATATATATGTGTGTGTGAGAAGAAAAATGAATGCTTGAGTCGGGATTTGAACCCGAGTCTCTAAACTCTGTACGTTTAGCGCTCTAACGACCTGAGCTACCGAAGTATTCCAACACATACATTTTTTTCTTATTTATGTAGTATTCTCAATTCACATAAGAGGTAGCGGAAAATCGTTCCGAGTGACATCTTGTGGCCAACTTAACAGTTAAGCAAATTTTTAAAGAGAATATTTACTTTATAGCAGTAACGCTTGTATTTTAAGATATCCTCAAGGATGAGTGATCAGAGCGCCTGGAATTCTTATTCGTTTCGTGGTCAGACCACAGTAATTTTTTTAAATTTAATTATTCCTTACGTCACCCATGATCTGGATTTAGGTTAAACTTATAGCTAGACCGATTAAATAATAACCTTATAGGCGTAAGCTGTACCTACTATGTTCCCGACCACCACCATTTGTCCCCGGACAATGTTAATGACACTATATCCTGCCTTCATATTACGTCATTCACTCCTTTTCGGATTTGCTTTCTTCATTCACAACCATGGAATGCAAATATTGGGAGGCGGATGGTAATACATTAAAAAGACAGCGATTGGTTAAACACAGTGATGGTGTGGATCATCTTATCGCAAAGATTCCGAGCATGCGCAGACCAAGGTTAAATAATAATTTGTATATCTATCATTTTAAGGGGTATTCTGACGCTTAATATCATGCCATCGAGGTAACGTAACTTTACCTTCCAGGCGCCCCAACAGTAGAAGTGGTTACAATTTCGTCCATCCCAGGAGGGAATACCGGAAATGTCAAAAAGACAACCTGGTGGCATTAGTAAAAAAAATAATAAATAGAAAGATAAGAAGGAAGAGCTTATGTACTGAGCTGTATTTAGGTGGCTCATATAACAACTGCTGTATTGGTAACAGTATACGTTTGTAAGCCTACTTGTTATTCATATTTTGACCTCACCTGCTCTGATATTTGATATTACAAAAAAAAGAACTTAGCATGACGTAGGAAACCAGATCAGGTAACCATATGTTGTGTGTGAAGACTTTCAAGCTACCGGGATGTGAACCCGCAATATGATGGATGACTGATGCTCCTTTAGGGGATAAATAACTCTCTAAGTCATACTGATGCGTGTTGTCTAGCAACCTGGTTACCGATATCATAGCATCATTTGCTCTGCGGCGATTAACAATCAACCTACCCAATCTCCCTATGGGAAATGTTTCCACTATGTTGATTTCCTGTTTGCATGCAAGACCTCCCAATATCCAGTAGTACTGTTGTTTCAATGATCATAATAATAATAATAATAATAATAATAATAATAATAATAATAATAATAATTAATTAATTATTATGATATATATATTTCCGATTTTAACAATGTTGATACATTTTTACTGGCACCAATGATTTGTCTTCAATTTCGCTTTATAATTCCCCCCCCCCGTTCGTCTCTATTATAACACAGTTGTTTGTCTATTTCCCAGTCCTTCAAAGTTTCTTTAATCCCTTAGATCCATGTGAGATTTGGTCGTCCTTTCCTTCTCGTTCCTGTTGGTGTCCATTCAATAATATTAATAATAATATAATAACAATAATGCTAATAATAATAGTAATAACAACATTAGTAACAGTAATAACATTAGCGATGATGATAATAATAATAATAACAATATTGTTAATGATAATAATAACAGTAGTGATGATGTTTATGATAAAAATAGTGATGATTATGATAATGAAACATTATTTACAGTGTTCTGCCCTAGGGAAGGTCTTTCACTGCAATCATAACATTTACATGCTATGCTTTGCAGCTTTACTAGGGAATTATAGGTGTAGTAGCTTCCCACATCGTGAATGATGATGATGACGATGGCCAGATTATGTTTGGAACCGTTTGGACCTCAAAGCTTCCTGACATTTGTCTTACGACTGAGGAAAAACCCCGAATAAAACCTCACCCAGGAAGCTTGTCCCAACCGGGAATCGAACCCGAGCCTGCTGCATTGAAAGAAGCACACTACCTCGAGACGACAGTGGTGGTCATATAAAAGCAATTGTGATGAAAATAAAAAGTTAGAACAAATGAGACCAGGATTGAAAAGTGTGGAAGGAACTCGTTGAGAAGACTAAAGCATTCTGCCTTATTAAGAAGAAGAGAAGAAGAAATGATGATGATATTAACAACAATAATAGTAATGACAATAACAGAATAAGATGTAAAATAAATAAAGGCAGAATCTTAATAATACTTTATAACCCCATCTTATAGACTAAAACATACGGAAAAGTATAAAGATGCATATAAGACCTATACAGAAGTATTGACCGAAGTGTTACAGTATACGAAGATGAAGTATGTAGTAGTGTATTGTGCATCTAAGCGATGGGATGGATCGCGAGAAAGGCTTTGGATGATTTATTTTCATGCTGGTACATATGTACTTTACTGTATGTAGTGATGTATGTGATTCAACTACTCGCCACCCCACATCATCGCTTGGACACACAGTACAAATAAACTTTTAGATGATGTAGGAAAACAATATTTTATAAAATACCAAACGTAAAATTAAGAGATGCTATGGGAGGGGTAGAGACATCATTAGTGAACTATAGAAGAGACATTTGAAGTGTTATGGGCACAGTTAAGTAGGATAACACAATATTTTAGAATAGGTACCACCAGAGAAAATGATACTGGATGACCTAAATGAGTTGAAAGAATGATATCCAGAAACCATGATAGGAACAAAATTAACGCTTACACAGAAGAATGTGAAAATTAGGAACAGAGAAACAACATCAGTTAAAACAATCTGTAGAATGATAATAATAATAACAATAATAATAATAATAATAATAATAATAATAATAATAATAAACAATCATAATAATCATCGGCGGCTCCGTGGCGCTAGCGGTTACATGCTCCCCTCTCACCGCCTGGTTTCCCGATATCGAGTCTCGATCATTCAATGTGAATTTCGCGGTGGTTGGGCAGCTTTTTCTCGGGGTTTCTCCTGTTTTCCCCTGCCACAAATTTCATTCCACGGAGCTTGAACAGGTTTTTCTCGGGGTTACCGGTACTCTCGTTTTCCCTGCCACAAATTGAATTCCATCATTTCTCCATACTCATCTCATCCATTTCGTTTAATTTCGTTCACCTGCCCCTCTGACGGTGTGTCAGGGATGGTCGACCGGCACCCTTGTAGTTCACAGACCTCTATAAATATAGGGGCTTCATCTCATCTCATTCCTCGATCCGACCCTGAGTTGGACATGAGTTGAGGATATTATTTATAATGATAATAATAACCATAATGATAATAATAACCATAATGATGATAATAATAATAATAATAATAATAATAATAATAATAATAATAATAATACGTAATCATAACAATAAAAAACTACCTTGGGTTCAAGGAAAACTAATGCATTGTAGAAATGTCATTAAAATTAAATTATTATTATTATTATTATTATTATTATTATTATTATTATTATTATTATTATTATTATTATTATTATTATTATCATCATAATCATCATCAAACTTCACGGATTAGGTCTTTGCCTGTTCCAATCTCACATCTGTTCAGCCCAACGCTTTCTTGGTCTTCCCACCGACCTTCGTCCTCCAGGATTATACATCAGTGACATCTTTGGTATCCTATCCTCTGTCATTCTTTGCAGATGTTCTACCCAATTGTTCCTGTGTTCTATTTGTTGAAGAAGTGGTTGTACTTTTAGTTCCTCTCTAATATTCCCATTTCTAATATGTTCTTCTCTTGTACAACCATCACAGCCCGTAGGAATCTCATTTCTACTGCCTGAATTTTACTTTTTTCTTTTTCCCAAATGTAAGTATTGGCAATGGTGTAGGAGAAGGAAAACTCCGAAAATAAACCCGGGAAAAGTACTCTCGTCAGCCGAGGAGAAGGAAACCTTTCAAGAGTAAGGGACCACAACAGATAACCTCCGGTCGTCCAGGTTGGGGGTCGTGCGTCGGACTGCAAACCCACCACGTAAAACGATCTTTCTCAAAGTCTCACATGATTAAGTCGGACGGAATTATAAGATGACGGCTTGGTTTACGGAAAAATGACAAACGATTAGGCATGAAAGATAAATAAAAAATCGGAACCTGGAACGTCAGAAGTTTAAGGAATAAAGAGGACGAACTCTTGTTGTTGTTATTATTATTATTATTATTATTATTATTATTATTATTATTATTATTATTATTATTAGTCCACCGCTGTGGTCTCGAGGTAGTGTGTTGCCTTGTCACGCAGCGGGCCCGTGTTCGATCCCCGGTCGGGGCAGTTTTAATCTGGGTTTTTCCTCACCCGTAAGACAAATTCAAGAAAACTTTAAGGCCCAAACGGTCCTTATCATCATCATCATAATCATTCTTCACCGGTGTGGAAAGCAACGGGAAACTACCACACCTACAATTCCCTAGTAAAGCTGCAAGCATAGCATGAAAATGTTGTTTGCAGTGAAAGACCTGCCCTCGGGCAGAATTACGATGGATGGATTATTATTATTATGATGATTATTATTATTATTGTTTTGTTGTAATTATTTTTATTTTTATTATAGCTTTGATTTATCTGATAGACTTAAGGCATTCAACCAAGTTAGATAAATTTATAGTGCTTAATCCTATGACTAATGTATCTGTATATTTAACTAAAATAAATTATAGCTATAGTAGGCCTACGATGTAATTACTATATAGTATTAGTTTTGATTTACTCTAAATGAAACTGATAAAAGAGAGAACATAAAAAATGCAAATAAGTGAAAATGAAACTATTTACGGCGTCTACATTTTGTTTGACAAAGGAAAATTAATTACGTAATTATTATTCTATTTTGTAAATACAAGTAAAAAATAATAGAATATCTGCTATAATCACTGTATTTTCACACATAATTACTATTTTTATTTCTGAATTATTAAACTTTCCATCTACAAAACAATCTATTCAGTGAAATGTATGTCATTCAAGCCATTTGTAAATTATAATTTTCTTCATGAATTCTCATATGGGATGTGGAATGAAACTGGAGAAATTGATAGCTGTGCTTGTAGATCTTAGTACCTAAGGCTCTGGAGATAATATCATACAATGTCTTCTTATACATACCCAATTCTCGTTGAGTGTAATATTACATTCAAGACTGCTTTAGCATTTAACTCTTTTAGGGAGAATTAAAATGAAAACTTTTGGATGCCCAAAAATTTTAAAACAAATGTTGACTTTTTTTTCTAAAATTTGTTGAGTAAGAACAATTAAACATTAGCCCAAATCATCGGGTACCACATAACGTATTTGGTTAAGGCTATACACTACAAGCAGTTCTAATTCCGATGAGATCAAGATTTTTAAATTGGCACCTTAACTCTGGGGTTGATTCAGTTTCTTATGGAAAAGAGTATCTTACTATGTTTCGGGAATAATGGCTAATATTTTGCACGTCTGACAACTCAACTGTAATCTCCTACCGATTGTTTAGAAATGTGGGAACCTTAATATCCTACTATCTCAAGGATCTGAAGAATTATGTTAGACTATTTAAATCGTGCCCCAAATTGGGGTCAATGACAATCACTTTTCAATGAATTTTGTTTCATAAACAATGACTTTCGTGTTTCACCTCACTCTTTATCGAATTCTCGTACCAGCTCCTGCTTTTGTGATAAAGCAAGCTCATGCTTTTTAGTATTCTGAATAGGTCAGAGCGTTATTTTGCAGGACTGACTCTCCAACAAATAATTGAATGTAGCAAATAATGAACCGATTCCTTCGAACTACACATTGATAATTGTGTGTTCAATACTTGTATTTTTAAAAAATGATTTTACTGAGTAGTTTACTAAAAAAATTAATTAATAACCTATAATGTTAGTTATAATATACAGTTTGATGTGTTTCATTTTTCTCCACTAGGGTGCATTCTTACAACATTGCGATCCTATTTGACAATAAATAATATGATCAGGTTGCAGTGGATAAACAAATGAAACAACCACACATTTATGATTTGTTTTCAAACATTGGAATTTATATTAAATATATAAATATTTTAAATAACTAGATTTAAATAATGACGTTTTAGCAAACAGCTAAAGTCACTTCGTGACTCGAGAATGTTTCACTCGTAACATTACTTATAATAAATTCACTTTAAATTGAAGCATCTATGTTGGAGAATCTTGAACTTCTGAATCTATATTTAGCTAGAGTGAGCCACGTAGAAGCTGCACAGATCTATGTTTCCAAACTTTTTTTTTGTACCTAAGCCTTTCTAAAATTATTTAGCAATGTATGAAACATATCACATAAGTCAAAAAAATAATAGGAATAAAATATATTTAACAGAAAAAACAAATATAAATAAAACAAATATAACAATAAATATTAATACACACTTAATATTTTAAAATCCTTCCTTTATCACAAAAAAACACAAAAAGACGCCCGTTCTAATTAATCATTTTTTGCCATTTTAATCATTTATCGTTTCGTTTCCCCCCCCCCAATGACAACAGTTCTCTTTGCGGCATTTCTGACTTTATCTTCTGGCATTATACACCCGTTTCTGAAAATAGAGCATCTGGAAGGCAGAATTACTTTACCCCGATTATATGATGGGCGATAAATGGTAACGAAGCGCCAGGAGAGTCTTAAAACTTATACCTTATACTAAATTCCAAACCTCGAGCCACCATAGGAATAATACCCTAAAAGAAAATGATTCGAGCATAGAACCTGTAGATGCTCTTCCCACAAGACTGATGCTATTCTCATTTCAAAATGTACTTTTAACGGAATTTCATAACTCATAACATTTTAATTAAACGAATACTTATCTCAAATTGACACACCGTCAGTTTTGCTTTTAATACAAGTTAAATCATAGTACAACATTAGTTTTTATTCTGATACGAGCTCATTCCCGAATTCCCCCCCTACCCTAATAATCAAACTGTGTTTCTGAGGTCGTGGCCCCCATGTTGAGAAACACTGTCGTAGTTGATTCGCCGATGATCAATTTTTGTGTTGAGAGACGAAGACTGCGATTTTAAAATGTGTCTAGAAAATGTTACTGAAATATTGACCTATATGTAATACAGTAAAGTGCTTATAGAAAATAACAAAATTTAACATAGGGTTGAAAGTAAATTTTGATGGATTGGTGGAATTAGTGCTGTAATATTTACAATGGTGATTTGATAGATTTCGTTTTAATGAAAAACAAATTTGAATTTGAGGGATTATCTGAGGATAGACGCCTATACCGCAAAACCCGCCCCAATATATGCAAACCAGGGCCGCATAATAGGGGACACTGTCCTTCAACCACAATACCATTGCGTGGATCTGGCAGATAATTAAATGAGAGGTCTTACAAAGTGACCATGTAGCCTCACCAAATAATTCTTTCCACACACAATGTCACGTATATCGATATTGACAAAATAAATCAACCTAATCAGTATTATCGTATGTAAATAAAACTGATATTTTATCGCCTCAAGTTTTTAAATAAATTTACACGAATATATATGATCTATGTTTATTTTCACTTGATTACGGTGAATCCCATGTTAACTGACCCAATAAATGTAACAAATAAAATTACATTCTAATTTATTTTTAGCGTTACTTAAATAAACTTTAAAACATTTATGAAAACTGAAAACTATAAATTGCAGCTGTTATTAAAGTTTAAAATAAACATCATAATGAAGTGTCCTATAATAGTATAAAGCAATAGGTATGTTAAACTATAGTGTCACTTAAAAAATATAAACAAGATTTAAAAGTTGTCCAGATTTATGAAAACTAGCAAAGAAGAATGATGTTGCCTGTATCAGCTCCTGGAAGGAGAAGACGCTTGAGAGATAAGACAGCCATTGCTGTAAGAACACCTAAGAACACAAAATTTTCTCGTCAAAACATATATATATATATATATATATATATAAAGTTTAGTCTCTATAACATAAAAACTAAGTAGTTTATATCATTAATAATTGTACTTAAAATGTATGGTTTCATCGGTTAATTGACGTAACTGTGGAATGGAATGTTTTACAGAGTGAGAGTAAAACTTTAATCAAGTTTTCAATTTTATTTCAACAAGCAATTGTGATTGTACGTGTGTTTGTCACTCTACTCCTAAACGACTGGACCGATTTTGTTGAAATGTTTTGTGTGTGTCTGATTAGGTCCTTCGATGGTTTAGATACACAATTGGACCCTCTAAAATCATTAGGTGTAGGAGTTCACCTGAAATGAAAATTTAAAATCGCTCTAGCGGTCACATTTTTCGATATTTCATAAGTAAACTCAGTATATCCTATTATACTAAACCGAGGTAGGTATTATCCAAATATGAACGAAATCAGACAATTGGAAGTGGAAGTTTACCTGAAATCCGAAAATAAAACCTGCCTAAACGACTAGACCGATTTTGATGAAAATTTGTGGGTGTGTCTGATTGGCTCTCTCGATGGTTTAGTTTCACAATTGGACCCACTAAAACTATTAGGTGTAGGAGTTCACATGAAGTGAAAATTTAAAAATTGCTTGGCGGTCACAAATTTTCGATGTTTTACAACGAAACTCAGTATAACCTATTAAAATAAAACGAAGTGGATATTATCCAAAAATGAGCGAAATCAGACAATTAGAAG
Source organism: Diploptera punctata (assembly GCA_030220185.1). Classification (NCBI taxonomy): domain Eukaryota; kingdom Metazoa; phylum Arthropoda; class Insecta; order Blattodea; family Blaberidae; genus Diploptera; species Diploptera punctata. The sequence goes on from JASPKZ010008882.1 coordinate 826,340, forward strand.
TGGAGATTTACTTGAAGTCTGAAATTAAAAACTGCATAAACGACTGGACCGATTTTGATGATTTTTTTGTATGAGTGGGTCCCTGGATTGTTTTAGATTCCCAATCGGCTCCGTAGGTGGCGCTGCGAACGGGTTACAGATTTTTTATGACAGATATGTAGTCATCTGCATTACCGACATAGTCCGCGCGACAACAGTGTGACGTCATAATGCACGCTTCTTGAGCCACAACAGAAGGCAGTGAGATTTTTCTTGCGAACTTATTAATTAGTGAATTTTATGGTAAAAAAAGTAAATTATATTTCTATTAGACTTTATTTTACCTTCGTCCGGCCATGACACGAGAATTGAACGTTTGGGCAGCACAACGTCTGCCGAGTCCGCTAGTAAAATATGTGTTTTGAATTTTATCTTCTAATAAACTTTAGTCATTAATTATACAAAATAAAAGCAACTGACGTAACAAATAATGTTTCTGCATGGTGTAGGGATTTTTATTAAAATAAACAATTCTTTATTACGCATGAATTTGTTCATATTTTACAATATTTTGGAATGTGTGCACTTGAAAATCTTTTTAATAGTCCATATAGGCCTACCACACTGGGAAGCAGGGACGAAACTTTAATTTGAATATATTGTGTTCCATACCATGGGATATTGCTAACAGGTATCTATTAAGTTTAAATACTTTCACCCTATCCCATTCTATTTTCAAAGTAATGTGTACGTATGTGGAAATAATAACCACAATAATGCAGCGAGCAGTAATGAAATAATAATAGTTTGGCAATAATATAAAATAACGAACAGCACCAACTTATTTATTTCCCATCAACTGAATATTTCGGAGAACTATTAATCCTTTGAATAATTCCGATTTACCGACTAGTTCCGGAAAACGTTTGGCGCGTTCGGTTCGGCTCGGAAACAGATCCAGACATCGCAAATTATGCTATGCACGCTCAGTTGTTCTCTTTGTTCGGATTAAAATTCTCAAGTGTGGACCCAACTGATGAATTTCGTCAGCGATATGCCTCTCTAACTGAAAGAAAATAGGAATATGTATTATTTCGCATAATTTATTTTTTTAAACGTCTATTTTCTTTTTCCCTACTCCAACAAGTAGGCCTACTTTTTCGGTAGGACTACTCACGCCACCTATGTCTTACAGTGGCACGACGTGGCGGGAGAAGATTTAAAACTCCGTATCACACACTTTTTGATCAGAAAAATAACTTAAGGACCTCTCTGGATGAGTAATAAGCTCAATGCCAATGCCACCTCCGAGAAATCACAAACAAAATGCCACTTAATTAAAAAAAACAATAAAAGATAACGAGTTTAAGAATAAATTTATTAGGACAACTTTTGGATCAAAGAGAGACGATCAGTCATTTGAATGAAGATCATACAATACTGAGCTGCATGATCTTTCATATGGGAAGCCATATGGAATAACACTTTCTGTTAAATAGATTGCAGTGAGCAGGACATGTGACACGAAATGGGAATAAAAGAAGGGGTTGGAAACTCCTTATAAGAAAACAAGAAGGAAAGCGCCCAGTAGGTAGGCTAAGAATGAGGTGGAAGAATAACATTAGCCATGATTTGAAGTGAGTGAATTATACAGGGGATGATTGGAAAATATTAGTTCAGGATAGTTATACACACAGAAGTTATGTCCGCGCTGCCATGAACCTAGGGGTTCCATAGGGCCAGTTAGTAATAAAAATACAATATCAATTAAAGTTGTAAGAAATGTGTGATAAGAAAACGAATAGTGATAATTCGAAGTCAGTTTACATTTAAATATTTGGAAGAACCTAATTTCTGACAGCCTTGTTAATGTATGTTTATTCAGATTAATATTGAATTATGTAATATTATTTCTATATTTACAGTGACTATTTAACTCATGCCCCAAATAGGATTCAATGACCAATCACGTTTCAATGTATCTTGCTTTACAACCAATAACAGTCGTGTTTCACCCGATGTTTATCAATTAAGTTTATCATATTAAAGAAAGCTCTTCCTTTTTAATATTCTGAACAGGCCATAGCATTATTTTGCAGTTACAGACTCTCTAACAAATACGCATATATAGTGCACGAATGTAAACATATACTGCTTGCGGGATATAATAGAAAAACATTCGTAGTAATTGATTATACCACAATAAAAAGAAACCACTGTTTGCACTTTCTTAAACGTATTATTTCCCAGGAATTTACGTTTCGGAAAAATATTTATTTCTCCACTAGGGTGCATTCCTACAATATTGCGATCCTTTGGCAATAAATAATATGATCTGGTTGCAGTGATGAACAAATTAAGCATACCGTAACAAACGTTTCTAATTTGTGTTCAAACATCGCCGTTTGCATTAAATATATAAATATTTTAAATAACTGTATTTAAATAATGATTTGTGAGTAAACAGCTTAATTGTATTCGTTAAATAGTCCTAACAAATGCCACTCTTGATTTCCAAATTCTCTAGATAAATTGGAAATCACTCGTGGCGTTACTTACGATAGTGGTGGTGGGTGTAGTACGTTGTTTAAATAGATTAAAGAAAGGATTTTTTTAAGTATTTTTTATTTCATCATAATCACCGCCTTCTTGGTCTTCCTTGGAATCTCTTGTCTACAGGTGCATATTGCCATGCTCTTTTGGATATTCGGCTCTCTTCCATTCTATCAAGATGTTGAATCTATTTTTTTCTGTAAATTCTAACTTTATCTAGGAGGTTGTACTGTGCAATTCTTTACGTATATCTTCACTTCTGATATGGTCATTCAATGGGCATCCTTTTACTGCTCCTAAAAATTCAATCAATTTCTGATGAATTTATTCGGCTTTCATTCCCTTATTCAGCATCCAATATTCACTGCCATACCAAAATTATGGCCCAGTCATTGTTTCATAAAATTTTAATTTGAGTATCCTTTGTTGTTTTGTTTTTTAATGTTCTTCTGATTGTTTCACACATAATATGAAAACGCGAGATTTGCAATTGTACGTCTTTATCATAATTACAAGAAATATTATTTCCAAGATGGTCAAAATGTGAAATTTGCCTCAATTATTGTATAATCTGTTACAATTTTAGAACTAATCGTATCTTTACCTTAAAAGCCATAACATGGGTGTTCTTTGTTCATATTTACAATTATATTTCATTTAATATGTACATATTATATTGAAGCTCATGTTCTGTCTCGGCAATAAACACCTGGTCCTCAGCACACAAAACTGTGTTCACAATAGTGTATTACAATGCGAGGTTAAAGCTAGGATATGATTAAGGACCGAGCAATAGCGAGGTTTTTAATTTCCGATATTCTGTAAAACACTTCACAAACGTGCGTTGTACATTATTTTTTTGCGCGATGGTATTTTTCAAATTAATATATAATAGTAACGTAATAGCATATTTGTTGTAAATATTTGCATTCATTATAAACAACTGACTAACGTTAAGAGTGTGGCCAATGTTTATACGGTAAATGCCGAAAATAATTTAGTTGAGACTACAGTAGGCCGTGGCACTAATCAGTCATAAAATAGCGGTAAGTACGAATTTACTGTTTTATATTATTTCAAATAAAGTTCAGTTCATTTAAAATTGAGTTATTTGATTCGTATAATGTACTTTTGGATATATTATTGTATATAGTCTACATTGTACGTAGTAGGCTGTACATAAATGGTAGTGGTTTTTCTTCCCGCACGAGGTAGATAATATGTAACATTACTGTATAGTTATTTAGGTTGGCAACCCCGAAATTTAGGAAATTGAACTTTTAATCATGGTCGCCAATGCTGTAAGTAAGACAGAACGCATTATTGCGCAAAATAATATTTCGCGATTTTTATTCCTCTGAAAACAAATTGATTCTATTCAGTTTTTTATTTGGAAGGGAAATTATAATTGATTATCTGGCAACACTGGAGTCTTGTAACAGATGAATTAGGCGCTTAACTTGTTATCATACTAGTAACAGGGCTGTGATTTTTATCGCGTAATCACAGCTTCTCACTTTTCTTAATGACTCTCACGCGATAATCGAGTGCCTAATTAACCTAGTCATCATTAAATTTAATACATAGGCTCCATAAAATAGGATGCAATGTGGTAGTTAGCTTTCATGTGTTTTAATCTTTTTATATTCCATACTCATTAAATACATATTTTTATTCTATGTATAAATCGGATCCCTTCAACGTTATCCAGTGAAGGCGTACATTCCTTTTAATGTGACTTTTCTTAAAAGTAACTAGAGTAATAACTGTCACGATAGAATCCAAAGGTTCATAGCCGAATGGACGTATGCTCTGTAAACATATCTTTTCTGAGCTATTATACAATCACTCTCCCTAAATCATGGTTAATGTTGTTATCTTTCCTTTTCTTTGTTCACATACTTGGCGCTTTCCTCTCTACTTTTTTTTATAATAAATGTCCTTGGCTTTATTTAATTCCCTGTTGTGCCACATGTCCTGCCCTTCGCAGTCTTCGATACATAACTGTGCAATTATATCTGGTTTCCCATAAAGATAGTGTAGCCCACTGGTAAGTTGTTTTATTAATTATATTCTTTATTCACCTCGCTTCGGCCCAAAAAAATCCCCAAGCACTTTACTCTCAAATGCTAGTAATCTTTCTTCTTCCCTTAAAATAACCAAGAGACCATATTTCGCAGAACTTTGGCCATTAACAACAAAATAAATAAGTATCATTAGCAACGGAAATTTATTTTTTACGAAGGACAGCAAGAATTTCAAGAAGAGAAAAAATTAGAAACTCAGTTATAAGGGAGAAAATAAAGATTGAAGACACTATTTTAGGATCGGCTATTAAATGTGTTTTGGAATGGAAACCTGAGGGAAGACGAGGCAGTGGAAGACCTAAAACTTCCTCGAGTCAGGGAATGTATTTATACATAAAGGAGAAACATCTACAACCAGGAGATTAGATGGACCGACAAAATTGGCTATTAGGAATCGGACGAAGTATAATTACAGTAGTGTTTGTGATGATGAGGGTAGTGGTGGTGATGGCCATAGTAATTTTTATAAAGGTAATTTTCTTAGCAAGGGAGGGAAATTCCCTTGGATGTGTAGGGAAAATGACTATCGAATATATGCCAACACCGGAGTTTTTAACAGATTAATGTTAATTTGTTGTCATACTCGTATGTATATGAAATTTCTTCTTACAAACAGGAACGAGATGCAGAAATAAATTAAACATAGGCATAATGCTTGAAATGCCCGCTATTATGCATTATAGACCTCTTGTCATCCCGAATTCTCTAAAAAATACAATAAACTGAAAACATGTAAAACTATTCTTCTCCCAGATATATTGATGCGGAACCTGGACTCTTATTTTAAGGAAGGAGAAAATGTTACGAGTATTAGAGAATAATGTTATGGGGGGGGAGGGATTGGACCAAACAGTAACGAAGAGACCGGCGAATGGAGAAGGCTGTTTAACAGTGAGTTACAGATATAATTAAGAACAATAAAACTACATGTTAAATGTCAACAGAAAAATCTAGTCATGGCTTTCCTGGGAAAGACCTAGTTCGCAGTAAAATTATAATTAATAATAAAATATTAGAACAAACTAACATATTAACTACCTCGGGTACCAAGTTACATACGAAGAGGAAAACAATTTAGTCAAAAAAATATAAAATTTAACAGAGTAACAGGAATTATAAATAATATTTTCAAGTCAAACTAGCACAGATAGATAGATAGATGGAAAGCTCTGCGGCCATCACTTAAGTGTTGGCGGTGAGCGATCCATTTTGGTCCTCCTTAATAGGTAGAACCCCGGGTTCCTGTAAAATACATTAGCCCCGGTTTAAATTTTGAATTTAATTTTGAAGTTAATTAGCAGAGTGAAGTCGGAAGCGGACCTTTTGGGGTTCTATTCCAGCATTTGCTCTTTGGATTGAGGGAAACCGCTTAAAACCTCAATCGGAATAGTCGATCACGCGGGATCTTGCCAAGTTTGGCTTTCGGATGACTCTATATTGGGAGGGCATCCAGGCTTCTCTTTATTTAAATATAATGTGCATACATTTCAGATTATTACAATTAATCATACAATTATGGTAACGTGCATTTTTTAATTTTTTTTTTTGTTTTCTTCAGTTGTTGCTGTTCTATCTGTAGTTGTCAGGTGATGTCAGTTTCTCTGGAACTGGTGGGATGAACCTGTAGCAGTAAGATTAGTTATTAGTTTTTAATTTGTTGTGTTAATATATTTTATTAATGTACATTATATGCTAATGTTGTAATTGTAATTGAATAATTGTGTAATGTGTTTCTGTGTGTGTGTGTGTGTGTGTGTGTGTGTGTGTGTGTGTGTGTGTGTGTGTGTGTGTGTGTGTGTGTGTGTTGTGTGTGTTGTGTGTGTGTGTGTGTGGTGTGTGTGTGTGCCCTATCAGCTTTCACTGGTCAAGTGTTGTCCAGGATCCATTTTGGACGCTTGTGTTTGTTGTTGGCTGTTTCATAGGTTCCCAGCGATGCCACGAGTGGATTATCATGGCCTACACATGTATTATAAAATTTAAGAGCCATGCGTTTAATATACTCCTCGATTGTTTCTACACCCGTTTGATCGTGTAATATGTCAACTGGTGTTACACGCGGTAGTTTTGTAATCATGTATAATAATTTGTTTTGAAAAACTTGCAGTTTCTTTATGTGAGTTCTAGCGGCGTGTCCCCATATGGGGCTTGCGTACGTGAGTACTGGCCTTAATAGTGCCTTGTAGATTGTTAGCCCTGTGTTTATTCGAATTTTGTTATGGTTATTTAAAATAGGGTATAGCAGCTTCAATGTCCCATACGCTTTGCCTAAGGTATTTTGGATATGTTGTTTAAACAGTAGTTTTTGGTCGAGTGTTACACCTAAATAAATGGCTTCGTTTTTCCACTCGATATTGTGTCCATAAAGACTTAATTGTGGGGGCATGTATCGATATTGAGAATACCTTTTTGTATAAAGAACTGCTTGGCATTTATCTACGTTTATTTTTATTCTCCATTTTTCCAACCATGGTTCGAGAATATTAAGATTATTTTGAATCTGTCTAGACGCGTGTATTGTTCGGGAGGATTGACTAGTGATTAGAGTGTCATCTGCATACATATATAGATGAGTGTTGTTATGTCTATTGTCATGTGGAATATCATTATGTATATATTGAAAAGTGTAGGTCCTAGAATACTGCCTTGTGGCACTCCACTATAGACGGGCCGCAGGGCGGATTTTGAGTTATGGAAAGCAACTTCGAATTGCCTATTGTTTATATATTTAGCTATTAAATGAATTATTCCGTCATCTAATCCTGTTTCGACCATTTTCCGTAGTAGGCCGTGATGCCACACTCTGTCGAAGGCTTGTTTTATATCTAAGTATAATCCAATCGTGACACGATTTTCGTTGAACCCTCTAGTGATATGTTCAACAAGTCTCATTAGCTGGGTTACTGTGCTATGTTTTGGACGGAATCCGTTCTGTTCATCCCGAATTACATTTAACTAGCACAGCAACACACACGAACTATAATTTATAAAAACACTGGCCAGACCCATATTATGTTATGGCAGTGAGGCCTGGACAATTCACAGTGTAGATGAACAAAGACCAACTGCGGCAGAAATGAAATTTATGAGACGTACTATATGTTACTCAAGAACAGATTATAAAAGGAATCTGAGAATCTTAAATAATTACAAACAGAATCAATCATGGAATATGTGCAAAAATACATAAACAACTGGAAATCTTACGTAAGAAGAATGAACGGAACAAGAATACCACGTCAAATCTTAAATTACCAGCTACAAGGCAAGAGATCGTTGGGCAGACCCTTCAAACTTTGGATTGAGACCGTAACAGACCGCTAAGTCTACCACATGAAAGGAAGAAGAAGAAGAGAAGAAGAAGTTAAGAACAGTAAAGTCTCGTAGACTGCGATGGACAGTAGATGTGGCACGTATGGGAAATGAAAAAGAGGGATGTAAACTCTTTTAGGAAAACCGGAGGAAAAGCTCCCAGTAAGTAGGTCAAGATTGTGGCGAGAGATTAATAATCCTTAACCATGATTTGAGGGAGGTGAAGTATACAAACTATTTAACTCATGCCCCAAATTAATTTTTTCCCAGGTAACAATCCAGAAAAATGTAATTGTCATATTTACATCATACGACATCAGAAATGAATTAATATACAGTTTGATGTGTTTCATTTTTTCTCCACTAGAGAGCATTCTTAAAATATTGCGTTTCGTTGGCAATAAATAGTATGATGTGGTTGCAGTGATAAACAAAAGAAGAAGATCAAGCGTACCTATCACTTCTCATTTGTTTTCGTTAAATTGTCCTAGCAAATGCCACTCTTGATTTCCAAATTCTCTTGATAAATTCACACTTCGTGAGTCGTGAATTTGTCGATAATTTGGAAATCACTCGTGGCATTACTTATGAGAATTAATGAAAAATATTAACTCAGGATAGGAATATATGGAGAGGTTATGTCCTCGCTGACATGAACCTACGGGTAAGACAGTGTCAGTGAGTTGGTTATAGTGTTTTCTAATGTTATTATTATTATTTTTATTATTTTTTTTTCTTTTTTTTATTATTATTATTAATATTATTATTTTTATGATGATTATTATTGTTATTGTCCACCGCTGTGGTCTCGAGGTAGCGTGCTGCCTTGTCACGCAGCGGGCCCGGGTTCGATCCCCGGTCGGGACAGTTTTTCTGGGTGTGGTTTTTATCGGTGTTTTTTCACTCATCTGTAAGACAAATGTCAGGAGAACTTTAAGGCCCAAACGGTCCCCGAAATTATATGGCCATCATCATCATCCTTATCATCATCATCCTTCATCGGTGTGGAAAGCAACGGGAAGCTACCACACCTACAATTCCCTAGTAAAGCTGCAAGCATAGCATGAAATGCTATGATTGCAGTGAAAGACCTGCCCTCGGGCAGAATTACTATGGATTGATTATTGTTATTATTATTATTATTCGTCGTAGTTTAACCTCTCACCTTATAGGTGCTTTACACGCTATAAGTCGCTTGGGCTTTACGATGTCATGACCTCTTGGAAAAGGAATTTTAAACCTCGGTTCACACACACTCTAGAATGTAGATTCTCCCCGAATAAATGATTAGCTCAATTCAGGGCCTCCTAGGAGACAACATAACATTAAAACGAAACGCACCATTCACACACACACATTCATACTAACATGATGAATATGACATTAATTATTGAGATGGCCAGATTATGTTTGAGGATCGTTTGAGCCTTAATGTTTCCTCACATTTGTGTTACAAGTGAGGAAAACCTACAAAAAATAGGCCATACTTCACCCAGAAATCTTATCCTCAATTGAGGATCGAACGCGGTTCTGCTGCATACGAGACAACGTTAACCCGAGACCACAGCGGTGAACCACATGGTGTTAGAACTGTGATTTTTATCGCGTAATCACAGCTTCTCACTTTTCTTAATGACTCTCACGCGATAATCGAGTGCCTAGTCATCATTAAACTTAATACATTGCTTCAGAAAAAAATAGGACACAATATGGTAGCTAGCTCTTGTTCCTTTTTTTTTATCTTATTTTTCCTAACTCATTAAATAAATATTTTTATTCTATAAATCGGAACCCTTCCATGTAATCAAGCGAAGCCATATTTCTCTTCTGATGTGACCTATCTTCTCCCCTCCGGTCCTGTCGGCGTGAAGCCGACTAGCCAACCCTTACTAATAAGCAAAATAACAATAATTTTACCTGGAAGGTTGGGCCATGCTTACCATCTGACAGGTCTCCTGAAATCGCTTGTTTGGAGCACATGGAATCAATTAGAGCATAATTATTGGGGGAAAAAAGCTGTATTAAACACGCATCGATAGGGAGATCTAATACTATTTTTCAACAGCGTGTTCTCAATCTTTCCCAATTTTATTATCGAAATTCTAGTTCGCGTTACACAAAACAAAGTTTAATAAACTACATCAGTAGAATTGCCTTTTAATTACCCTTAAATTGGCAATGTATCATATAAAATACATTTATTTAATATACCGTAGTTTATTATTTTAATAATGTGTGGCACTATAAAACGGACACTGAAAAATAAGATTTTGAGGAGCACACAATTAAAATTTTATAAAATTATGGCAGTGCCTGTCTCAACATATGCAAGTGAAAATTGGACTCTTAACCGTTCAGACAGAAACAAAATAAGAAACTGCAGAAATGTTTTTTCGTTCGGTAGCAGGTGTGACAACTTTGGAAACAAAAAGAAATGGAGATATTAGGAAAAACTTAAATATTTTTAATGTAACAAATAGAATTGACAACATGAGAAACAACTAGTATGAACATGTTAAAAGAATGCCTACCGATAGAAACCCTCAGCTGTTACTAAAGTACATACCAATAGGACATAGAAGTGTTGGACGCCAATTTAATAATAATAATAATAATAATAATAATAATAATAATAATGTTTTATTTATTCTAGCAGAGTTAAGGCCATAAGGCCTTTACTTCCACTCAACCAGCACAAATACAAATAAATATTTGACAAATATAGATATACACTATACTAATTATAAACAGTTAAAGGTACATTAAATGTAGCAATGTATGTTTCATGTACAAACAAACATTTTATACGATAATAACAATAATAATACTTACGATGATGATAATAATAATAATAATAATAATAATAATAATAATAATAATTTAATAATATAATATAAACATAATAAATTATACGAGAAACACCAATTAATATATGTATCTTACACTGGGTAATAATGAAGTCGACGTTAGAGCAAATATAGCTGTTACTAAAATGCAAACCAATAGGATACAGAAGTGTTGGACGCCCATTTACTAGATAGGAAGATTCATTAAATCCCACTTGATGTGAAAACAGGTCAGAAGGCCTAATTTCATTAAGTAGAAGAAGATAAAGATTATTTAATAAAAGAATGAAAAAAAATGAATCAGTACAAATTATTCAAATTTACGTCAAAGTGTGTAACAGTATACAATAATAACTTCCGTTTATGCATGATCTGTTTTCGCTGCAGTCCGACACACCAAATAAGCTCACATAGAAATTAAGTTTCACTAATTCGAGGTTTTATATTCTGACTCTTCGATAATATGCATAAAATTAAATTGTAAGTTTCTGGTATTATCGAATGGCCGCGCGGTAATAAGCTCTCCATATATCCCTATCTTTAACCTATGTATTCCAATCATCTCCTGTATAATTTACCTCCCTCAAATCATGTTAATATGATTTTCTCATATCATTCTTGGCCTACCTACTGAGTGTTTTTCTGCTTTTCCTGTAGGTAGTTTCCATGCCACTCTTTTATTCCCATTCGTGCGCTTCGCAGCCTGTTGGACATATGTTCTTATTACAATCTGGCTTCCAATAAATATCATGTATTTCACTGTTATGGAATCTTCTCCATCCACATGTCTGTTCGTCTCTCTTTGGTCCATTTTTTTCCCTAAGTCCTTTATTCTCAAATACTCGTCACCTTTTCTCCCCCTCAGAGAATAAATAATAATGCTAATACAAATAATAATAATAATAATAATAATAATAATAATAATAATAATTTATCTTCACCAAAAAATGTATTACAATAACAGTTTATATAAATTTATATAAAAACTTCATGGCGTGACAGAACAAAAAAAAAAAAAGAAGAAACACCCTTGGTCTACCAGCCGGATACTTTATTCACTTTCACATTTGTTAATCACATTCGAGTATAATAGTGATATATGGCCAGCATATTGCGTTCCCCAGTCTTTATAGCTGGTTTTCTTAACCTGGAGCACTTACTTATTGCAGGTATCCAAGTTCCTCTTGATGGATATAAACTGGTCCCGCTGGCCAAAAATTCCACGAGAAAATTTCTTCTCAAGAAAAGTTCCGTAGCTCTGTACTAAGGCATGATGCCTTAAACCGTTTGATTATGGCACGGGACTAATTACTTATATTGCTATAAAATAACATAAACAAATAAAATTAAAATTTTATAAAACAATGGCAGTCCCTGTTCTTTTGTATGGGAGTGAATCTTGGATTATCACTACCAAACAAGAAAGTGAAATCCAAGCAGCCGAGATGAAATTTTTAAGCGGAGTGAAAGGATGCACTAGAATGGACCAGATAAGAAACAAGGATATCCGTGAAGAATTGCAGATCTACTCCATAAAATAAAAGTTATTTAACAACAAGATTCATTGGAAAGAACGTGTCGAAGAATGGAAGAAAGTAGATCACCAAATAAAATCTTACATTATTTTCCGAGAGGAAGAAGATATGTCGGACGTCCTCGGAAGAGATGGTCTTAGACCTATTAGTGAAGACGGAACAGGCAACTAATGCCTAATCCAGGAAGTGAAGAAGAAGAAGAAGAAGAAACTATAACATAAAATTCCAACTATTAACCTATAATTCTTACCAATATAACCTAATGTTTATTTCACTACAGATATCAGGGAGTGTGCCTCTGGTCCCGAGGGTCGCGGGTTCAAACCCGGCCGGGGTCGATGGATTTTTTTAGGATGGAAAAATCCAAGGAGCAAGTCCTCCGGGAGGGACTTTAAGCCGTGGGTCCCGAGTCTGAAGATTTTCAGGCTCATAAAAGATCCGTAAGCCTGAATAAATAGGCCTCTAAGCAAAATTTACCGAGTTTTCCCGTCCTAGTACTACCTTGGTTTCCTAGATGTCAGTATGAGGCGGAACGCTACCATGGGCCACTCAAATTACATCTATACGAAAACAAGTGTAAATAAATTAGTATGATTCAAATTCTTCCCTGTAGGGGGAGAGCGCCTAAATCTCTGTTAAGGGAAAATGGGCTTACGAGATACAAGAAGATACCAGGGAGTGATGTACATAGCCTCAGACATCTAATAGAATAGATTTAGAATAGAATAGATTTAGAATAGAATAGATTTATTTAGCCTGGTGGAGTTAAGGTCATGTGGCCTTCTCTTCCACTCACAAGGTCAAACATATGTTACATATAAATACAAAAAATTACAATAATAGTAGGCTACATACTAAACAATTACTTATCTGTCAAATTGAATAATAATTAAAATATTGTATAATAATACAATAAAATTAAATACAATTAAAATTAAACTAATGAGAGAATATATACAGAAAGGAATAACAGCTCGAATCTACTATACATAAAAAGAAAATAAGAAAAACATACAAAGAAAGTAATAAACCATAATGAATTAATCTATCGCTTATTATATAATGCATTAGGTAAATGTGTTGACTAATCTTAAAACTATTTTTATTAAATAATGAGAAAAAAATTATTAATTTTTAAAAAGTAATATTAGTGAGTTGTTTCTGTTAATAATTTTATTTTAAATTTGTTTCTGAAAGATGGTAAAGTTTGGCAGTCTCTGACATAGGGTGGAAGTGAATTACATGTTCTAGCAAGAGAAACTGTAAAAGATTTCGAATAATAAGTAGTATGATGAGGAGGCGTATAAAGGACAACGTGCTTAAGGGATCGGGTGTCGGAGAGTTTAGTGAAGCGGTGTGATAAATAATAAGGTAATAATGTGTGTAATATTTTATGAAGAAGGCATAGAGAATGGATTGTTCTACGATCTTGCAGACGAAGCCATGACAATTGTTCCAGGGATGGTGTAACGTGATCAAATCTCCGTATACCACAAATAAAACGTATGCAAGAATGATGAACACGTTGAAGTCTTTGGATAAGAACAGTATTTAGGTCAGTAAAAAGAGTATCACAATAATCAAAATGGGTCATTGCAAGTGATTCTACTAACATTTTCCTTAGAGCAAACGGAAAACTATTTCTTATACGATTTAATGAGTCTATTATTGAGAAGATAGTTTTGCAAATGTTATTTATTTGTTTATTCCAAATTGAATTGTTATCCATTAATACTCCTAGATTTTTTACTGTCACACTATAACGGATTTGAACACCATTAAGTGACACATGTAATACTTTTACAGGCCCCAAAATCTTCAGACTTTGGTCCTCATTAATGAATCCTCATTTTCAATCCTTGTAACATAAATAACTAATGTGTGTTCATTGTCCTTTCAATGTCAAATGCACAGTAATATCATCGTAGACAAATGTAATTTCCTGAAACTCAGGATATTAATCGTCATTGTGGAAGAGATACAAAGAAATGTAGCAACGTTATCTCTTTTAAAAATAACGGATGTTTTTGAAAGGAGATATTAAAAAAGGGGGATGAGATGAAAATGAACACGAGGAAATTAATCCTTCAACAAACTGCTAAGTCATCAAGTAGAAAGGAACATCAATATCTGGTTAGAAAAGCGGTTTCTTTGATTAATAGTTTCATCTGTTTTTTAGTCGTTTTCCGCCTTCTACACTGAACCGCCATGTAATATCTTGCAGGAAAGTCACTTTTATACTTCTATAGTATGCAAGTGTTATGTGATTAAAAAACACCCAAGATGGGGATGACAACAAGTCTGTTTTTGAGAATGAAAACATTGCTTTTTAAGTTCCTTATTGATTTGTTAATGTCTTTAATATTGATATATTAACTTCCTAGGTTGCGAAATATCATACAGAGCGGAAACAGATATAAATAACAAACTAAATAACTTTAATTATATAACAGGAACACTAAAAAGAACTTTGAAAAATAAAGCCGGGAAAGACTCTATAATGAAATTTATACAAGACAATGGCAGTTTCTATTACTACTTATGGATCCGAAACATGGACAGTGACAACACAACAATCTGCCAGAATACAAGCTGCTGAAATTAAATTCCTCAGACCAATAGCAGGATATCAAAGAACAGACAAAAAAACATATCACAGAAATAAGACAACTAAAACTGGAGGAATTAAACACAAACATAATGAAATACAGAACAAACTGGAAAGAACACTTAGCAAGGATGACAGAGAATAGAACACCAAAAGCAGCATACAACTATTCACCAGGAGAAAGAAGTTTGGGAAGACTAAAGAAAATATGGAAACAGCAGCAATTTGGAGCCGGAACAGGCTAGTAAGTAAGCCTAAACCGTGACGAAGAAGAGGAAGACATTAACCACTCTTACTAAATTCGCTGATACTGCTTCATAACTTATTAGTTACTATTCAATTTAATTTTGTTTCCTATATATATATATCAGTTAAATTAACGATTTATTATTCTTCAGTTGGTATAAAGGCTCTATCGATGCCCACACATCTCTTTCTACGACTTTTTTTCCCCCTTCATATTTTCACTCCAAATTTTTTGAGATCGTTTTCCACATTACTCATCAATCTTAATATGGGTTTTCCTCTTTATCTCCTTTCTTTTACTATGTTTATAAAATCTTTCTAACCGTCCTGTTGTTATCTGGCATTTACATCACATGTCCAGCAATTCTAATACCCGAGCTTTAACAATTGCTAAAATATTAGGTGAATTATATTTATTTTCTGATTTAAAATTTATTCTAAATCTCAGTCTTCCATTGTCGAAAATAGATCCATATATTTTACATAAAACCTTTATTTCCCACGTCATTAACAAAGTTTCCATTTTAGCTGTTAAAATTGACGATTTATTAAAATGAAATTTTCATGCACAATTGTCAATTCGTGAAATGCATTATGGCTGTCATAGAGATTATCTCTCAATACATTTCGCAAATTAATATAAATATTTAAAAACTGTATTGAAACTTAAAAATTATGTAGTTTCTTTTAAGATGTGCTGAAAAAATAATACATAATGGACAAGTGTTTTAAGATATTTCTCTTCACTCGCAGAAATTAACACGATCGACAGCGCGTCGTGTATCAAATGTTCCGCTAGTGGGTAAGATAGGTTTTGATTCCCAATTATATAATCATCAACAACATATTTCAAGTCTGTTGGCGTATTCCGATCTCAAAGTATCGAAATGATCTATCTATCCATCTCTTCGATCGGTGTCTTCTTAATCTCATATTAGTATATTTGTAATGTAAAACCTTTATATCGTAGTCTCAGGTTCTTAAAAACATGTTTATTATATAATTTTTGCTATTGTGCTAATTTCTTATTAAGGTTAAATATGTTTAGCATTTTTGTGATGTCTTCAATTTTCTTTCTATCTCTTCTTTAGTATCCAATTGTTTCGCAAAAGTCTAATCTCTGCAGACTCAGTTTACTTGGATTCTTTCACTGTCAAAGTCCAACATAAGAGAGATGGGGCATTTCATAATAATAATAATAATAATAATAATAATAATAATAATAAAGGATAAGTGCGCACAAATCGTGCAAATATTACATGCTAAGAACTTATTGCTATAAGCGGCGATTGATTTACATCGTTTTTATACTTTAGAATGTGATACGTTTCACATATCTCCGAACATAAATCACATATACACATGTCATTATGTTCGTGAAAAGTCTTTTTTGGAGCACAGCTTGTGGTGGTAGCCATGGATTGCCAATCGTGTAGCGACATGCACACTTCATAGTTCGACTGTGCCCATCGTCTGCCTTGCATCGCACAGGCTGCATAGAATGCCAGTGGTATGTCCTTTTGTTCTCCTGTAGGTTATGTTAAAGTATACCGGTATTGTAGGCTTTACTAGATGGCTGGGGCACTTTATAAAATGTATAATTACTTATTTTCTGGTTTAATTTAATAATGTTTTTTGGTTGTTCCACTAAAACAGTTAAATTATTTTATTTTGTTTTGTAAAACAGGAACTTAAGTCGTAATTGGGACATTATATTAATTCACACAGACGCAATAAATAAATAGATTGTTTTTATTAACTTTTTCTGAGTTAAAGATCTTCACGTTTTGATACCGACTCCAATATTGTAGCCTATACAGAGTGACTTTTAATTACACCGACAAACTGCAGGGACTGATTCCTGACTGGAAATGTAGGGAAAAAGTGACCTGTGAATAAGTGTCCATAAATGCATCATTGCCACGGTAGATAGCACTCACGATTGACATTATTCTCTCGGCCCTGTTGCATGACCTGATAGATCATCGGACTTAACCCCCCCCCTGGATTTTTACCTCTGGGTGCATCTCAAAAGTGTTGTGTATGCTGAACCAGTTCCTGATGTGCATACCCTTCAACGGCGCGGCGACGTCGCCTGTGACTAATTTAATCATTATTACTATTACTACTATAGTCACTAAAACATTACAGTAAGATTTTAAGGCGCTATTCGGAGAGAGGCCGGAACATGCGAACGAGTGAGGTAATCTATGATACGGCGTGAACGCGTGCATTTCATCCCACAATATCTGTTGTGAGGCGGATGCGATTATACTATGTACTGTATGCCGGGACGATTTGTTGTCGTTGCACGCACATTGTTCATTTCCGGACACATGTTTATAGGAACTTCTTTTTCCTTCATTTCCAGTCAGGAATCAGTCCCTGAAGTTTGTCGGTGGAATTGTCGTTCACCCTGTGTACATATATAGAAACACAGAGAGAGAGAGAGAGAGAGAGAGAGAGAGAGAGAGAGAGAGAGAGAATATATATTGTCTATGTGTTTAGTTTTTTTTTCGCTGAAATGCAGAAACAGAACAAATAAAAATAGATTAATTTTAAACTAATGTGTCATATGCAGTACAAGGCTAGAGTATGTTAAATGAAAGCCTACTCTAGGATCGGTAGTCCGGTAATTCGCATTATCCAGAGGATGGGTGGTATTTACAATTCAATCGATCGACTAATTGAAAATAACATGTGTTACATTTTCACACTGAAATTCGCATTGTCATTAACACCTGAAATAAATGCTAATTCTCACAGTTCCGTTACTACATCAGTGTCCATGCGTTTGACGATCATCTGTTCCGAACAGCCATTATACCTGGCATTACACATGCAAAAAGTTATTATAAAAAATCTATATAGCAATATACTCCAAAAGATAAACGCAATTGATTTGTTAGCGAATTCCGAAAGAATGAAGCCATTGAGTTTGTTCTCTTGAAATGCCTTTTGAAAAATCTTACAGCTCCTCACTGATCCTAGCTAGTTGATATCAAAAATGGCCATTACTAAAATAAATAAACATGTGTGTATATATATATATATATATATGTGTTATATTGCAGATTTTCGCGGATATAAGTATGATGAATATGAAAGTTTTCTTGGGTTTTCCGCGTCTTGGATTCAAGTTCGACCTCTGGCCACTGATTCCGACGTTTAGGCATGATCCCACATGCCATGATAATATGGCATGTGAGATCTTGCCGAAACGTCGGATTCAGTGGCCAGAGGCCGAACTTGAATCCAAGACGCGGAAAACCCAAGAAAACTTTCATATTCATATATATATATATATATAATATATATAATGAGTGTGTTTGTTACTGTTCTATCAGCCGCAAGTTTTGTTTTATCAGAACCAAACTTGGCATACAGCAGTGAATTTAAAAAAGTGAGGTCGAGCTTGTTAACCAGCAAAATCGGACTATTAAGTGTAGTAATTCACCTGAAATGAAAATTTAAAAATTGCTCTAGCAGACCCATTTTTCGATGTTACGCAACGAAACTCAGAAGTTATTTAAAAAAAACAGCGAAATCCGACAATTAGGAGTTTACATGAAACTTAAACTAAAATTTTGCTCTAGCAACTGTCATGTTTGTTTCGACGCAATATATATATGTCTACAGTACAATTTAATTAACCCCGAATTGGTAATGTACCCTAAATTATACATTGGTTTAATTTATTTAATATTTTCAAAAAGGACAACAGAAAAAATAATCTGTATAAATTGTTTAAATTTATGTCAAACTATTCAACAATATGCAGTATCAGTAATTACGTATGATTAAGCATTATCTCTTTTCTCTGCTGCCCGACAGGTTTAATTAAGTTGGCAAATAAAATTTAGTTTCTCAAATTTAACAAAAAGAAATGTGTGTGTGTATATATATATATATATATATATATATATATATATCGTAATCCAGTAAAATCGGACGTTTAATTCGACTTTTTGAGGAATTCGCCCAGCTTATGCAGTTCACGCATGACGGACTTTGTTTCGGGTGGGAAACAATTTTAAAAAGGGCATTGTTATTTACATTACTTTCCGATGATAAATTTTCTATTTTATTCACAAACACAATGAAAAAAGCACGTTAAGAGAGATGGGTAAACGGTGAAATATGATAGGTTGAAGCAATGGAGTGGCCATTCTCTTTTTATCTTTCTCTTTCCCTCTCTGTATGAGACAGGCTTTTGTTTTCGTTACATTGCAATTCCATTAAACTTCCACTATTGAAGAGTTTTAGAAAAGTTTTTGTAGAAGAGTCTTAGAAATTACTTAGTTTTAATTAACCTTTCTTTAGATGAGGTTGCACTTCAAATTAAAAACTCTCTAGAACACTGTCATTGCACAAGGGAAGAAAACTGTTTCTTCATTTAGTGTCTGATAATTGGCTAACATCCCTTGTTCATAATTACTTCTTTGTTACTCATGGAAATACAATCGATTAAATTAAAAAGAAAATATGGCTTCTTTTACCTTCTCTAAGAGTCCAATTAGTTAAAATATCTTCTCACGTGAGTTAAAAGGTAATTATATTCAATTATTTATATAGTTATTAATAAACGACCAAGGGAGGAAAACTACCATATGTGAGATAGAAGTAAAGGCAAAACTAAAGCAACGGAAGGGCATTATATTGGATACATCAGATTGGCCGAGAAAGGTAGCGGTCGCGCAGTTATGACTCACACTGGACACGATCTTCAAGGCTATGGAATGCTTCTTACTCCTAATAGTGTCATGAAGAAGAAAATATGGACAGACCACCTCGAGCACTGCACAGCACTTCAATCTACACAAGAAATTGGTAGATTTGGGAAGCTCGATCATATATTTGTATGGCTTGGGAAAATTATGAATTTCAACTTCCTGGCATTACAGTAAATAAAAAATGAATCTATATAGGTTATGAAATAAATATGACTACGATGCAGGTTTTCGAATTGGACTACACATTAGAGTTATTCTAAAAATCCAAACTACTCGTACTTCTTCCAAAATGGCGTTACAGTCCAATGCAGGCCTTCGTCTCCTCCACTGACCTCGTACAATCATCTCTATTTTACACGCTTTATATTAGCTTGACCTGTATCTATCTATCTATCTATCTATCTATCTATGTAACTGAATCTTTCATCGCGTTTTTCACCCACTTAAAATAATTGGATCGACTTGAAATTTTGTATACTTGTAAAGGACCCGTGACAATACAATAATTTCATATTTATTTTCTAAAATCCTGGCCAGAATCATCAGAAAATCAAAAAAAAGTGTCTTTGTATTTATGTAACGGAATCTTTGAACACGATTTTCACCCACTTGGAAACATAGGCTAGACTTGAAACTTTGTACACTTGTAAAGGACTCGTGACCATACAATAATTTCATATTCATTTTCTAAAATCCTGGCCACAATCATCAGAAAATCAAAAAAAGTGTTTTTGTATTTATGTAACGGAATTTTTGAACCCGATTTTCACCCACTTAGAGACAATGGACCGACTTGAAACTTTGTATACTTGTAAACAACCCGTGACAATACAATAATTTCATATTTATTTTCAAAATCCTGGCCAGAATCATCAGAAAATAAAAAAAAGTGTCTTTGTATTTATGTAACGGAATCTTTGAACACGATTTTCACCCACTTAGAAACATAGGCTAGACTTGAAACTTTGTATACTTGTAAAGGACCCGTGACCATACAATAATTTCATATTCATTTTCTAAAACCCTGGCCAGAATCATCAGAAAATCAAAAAAAGTGTTTTTGTATTTATGTAACGGAATTTTTGAACCCGATTTTCACCCACTTAGAGACATTGGACCGACTTGAAACATTGTATACTTGTAAACAACCCGTGACAATACAATAATTTCATATTTATTTTCTAAAATCCTGGCCTGAATCATCATAAAATCAAAAAAAGTGTTTTTGTATTTATGTAACGGAATCTTTGAACATGATTTTCACCCACTTAGAAGCATTGGATCGACTTGCAACTTTGTATACTTGTAAAGGACCCGTGACACTACAATAATTTCATATTTTATTTCTAAATTCCTGGTCAGAATCATCAGAAAATCAAAAACATTAAAACTGGTATAATAGGTTACGAACTTGTCGACTTTTTAGTCAATCGTTGTCAGAGCTTAGTTGGTAGAGCGGTGAACTAGTGGTATATAATTGCAGTAATCCATAGGTCTCTGGTTCGAATCCGGCTGGGGAGGATTTTTTTTAGAAGAGTAATAATTTTAGCTCATTCTACAATATTATGGAATTTAAATATATTTACATTCTTATTTTATTCTGTAAAATATTAAAACTAAAAAATAAAAAATAAATAATAGTTTTAAAAAACCAAAACAGCACGCTTTATTAGAAAACCGAACTCAAAAATGAAAAATAATTTTAATTTCCAACACGCTTGGGATAAATTTAAAGTGGTCAACAAAAAAATCTTCTCCAACACATAGAGAATAAAACTTGAATTATCAACAAAAATAAAATAATTTTACCATCAAAAGCATGGGGTGCCTTTTATGATTTTTACATGTTCTTCTTAGAGACTTTACTTTTACCAATATCTGTTTATTATCAAATATATTAATTGATATAGAGCACCCCACGCTTTTGATGGTAAAATTATTTTCTTTTTGTTGATAATTCTAGTTTTATTCTATATGAGTTGGAGAAGATTTTTTTGTTGACCACTTTAAATTTATCCCAAGCGTGTTGGAAATTAAAATTATTTTTCATTTTTTAGTTCGGTTTTCTAATAAAGCGTGCTGTTTTAGTTTTTTAAAACTATTATTTATTTTTACACGCTTTATATTAGCTTGACCTGAATCTATCTATCTATCTATCTATCTATCTATCTATCTATCTATCTATCTATCTATCTATCTATCTATCTATCTATGTAACGGAATCTTTCAACGCGATTTTCACCCACTTAAAATCATTGAATCGACTTGAAACTTTGTATACTTGTAGAGGACCCGTGACAATACAATAATTTCGTATTTTGTTTCTAAAATCCTGGCCAGAATCATCCGAAAATCAAAAAAATTAAAAACTGGTATAATAGGTTGTGGACTTGTCGATTTTTTAGTCAATCGTTGTAAGAGCTCGGTAGGTAGAGCAGTGAACTCTTAGTGGTATATAATTTCAGTAATCCATACGTCGCTGGTTCAAATCCGGCTGGGAGGGTTTTTTTATAGAAGAGTATTACTTTTAGCTCATATTACAATAGTATCGAATTTAAAGATATTTACATTTTTTCGTATTCTGTAAAATATTAAAACTAAAACATAAAAAATAAATAATAGTTTTAAAAAACTAAAAGAACACGCTTTATTAGAAAACAGAAAAATGAAAAATAATTTCAATTTCCAATACGCTTGGGATAAAATAAAGTGGTCAACCAAAAAAATCATATGCAACACATATAAACTAAAACTAGAGTTATCAACAAAAAGAAAATAATTTTACCATCAAAAGCGTGGGGTGTTCTATATCAATTAATATATTTGATAATAAACATATATTGGTAAAAGTAAGCTCTTTAAGAAGAACATGTAAAAATCATAAAAAGCACCCCACGCTTTTGATGGTAAAATTATTTTCTTTTTGTTGTTAAGTCTATTTTTAGTTTATATGTGTTGCATATGATTTTTTTGTTGACCACTTTATTTTATCCCAAGCGTATTGGCAATTAAAATTATTTTTCATTTTTCAGTTTTCTAATAAAGCGTGTTCTTTTAGTTTTTTAAAACTATTATTTATTCAGATCTTACATTCCATCTTGTGAATGTAACATTTAGTATCGTAGACTGCGATGGGCAAGACATGTGGCACGAATGGGGAATGAAATAGTGGCATGGAAACTCCTTGCATGTATACCAGAGGGGAAGTTCCCAGAGGGTAGACCAATAATGAGATCAGAGAATAACATTAACCATGATTTGAGAGAGGTGATTATACAGAGGATGTTTGGAAAATATTAGCTCAGGATCCTCATTAGAAGATTGCCTCAAGGACAAAGTGATACAGAAAATTAATTTTTGTATTTGATGAAATACATTTTGTAAATATATTTTAATAAATCCAACTTGTAGGCCTAATTGAAGTATACATACTATAAAGTAATTTTGTAAATATGGTTTCTTAAAATTGAAATTGATCCTCTAATGGCAGCGATGGCAATTCTAGAAAGATACACCCTGTCGAAATCTAAGGAATTCCAAAAATTGGCTAAGAATCCTGGTATAGTACATCTTGTCCTGATCATCAATCCTGTGACAGTTTTACTATCTAGTTGGTATTTATCTTTGTAATAGTCAATTGTTGGCTCATATATGGCTTTCTTTTCACAGTCAACTTCCTCAGGTTGGCCACTATGAGTCTCAAAACGAATTGTGGGATCTAATATCATACGAATTTTAGAGGATGGTCTAAATGCAATAATATCTATTCGTCTGTTACTCCCATTAATTACCACACCATGTACTTCCTCATAAACTGTGTATCCAAAATCTCGCAAGGCTTCTGCCATAATATTTCGAATAGTGCGGTGCCGAATATTTTTTAGTGATTCTCCAAATGGACAGGCCCCAAGGACGTGTGCAAGGGTTTCGTGCTCTCTGCGACGTCTACAGAGGGTATCGTCCCTAGATCTGTCCGGCAAAGAACGCACCGCCGATACATTGGCTTGCATTTTAATCGCTTCTCTCCATTCGGAACAACAGCTTATGTCCACGCGGTCATGATCCTATGGAATCAATAATGCCAGTAGTTAGTTTATCGAAACAACCTAATAAAAATGAAAATTAAAATTTCTGTGGAATTAAGTACTAATAAGTACTGAGCATATTGAGCATTGTTCACAGTGTATGACAAAAACTGTCCAGATCTTTGAATAAGTTTATAAAGTTTAATAAGTACAGCAAAAAAATGGCCAAGGGGAGGGTTGTAGCCCCCCCCATGCTGCCACAGACCCGACTAAAAAATGAAGGTATGGGTCATGGGAGTAGAATCTGGTGTTTCGGATCTGAAAGACAGCCTATAACTTACATATCATCATCATCATCATCATCACAGTATATTCAAGAATTTAGGCCAGTTGTTAACCTGTTTCGGCCTCAAGAGAAACACCATCCAGAAAGTCTTTGAGTGGACGTCCTGGTCTTTTTCCTTCAGGTTGATGTCTTAACATTGTTTGGAAATCCTTTGATCTTCCATTCGATGAACAAGTTGCATCCATCTTGACTTATAATCAGAAATTTTGTTTTCTAAAGGTTCTATGTGTAATTCTTCTAAGATGTCTTCATTTTATTGTGATCTAATAGTGTGTATCCTGCAGTCCTTCGAAGGTATTTCATTTCAGCTTATCTAAGTCTCTGTATATCCTTCTGTTTCAATGTCCATACTTCGCTACCATACAAAAGAGTTCGAAGAGCCAGTGTTTTATACACTTTTAGTCTTGAATGATTTTGGACTAACTGTATTTTCAACCCGTTTTAACAAACGAGGCTCTGAGGACCGAGTCTTACTGAGTAAATGCTGTATCTTAATGTCTGTCAGCCCTACCACTGGGATACTTAGCGTCGGGCCAGAAACCCGTCCTAAGGAATCTCAACTTTACTTGCAAGTCTCAACACGAAGAAATCCAGAAGGAACTTAATAACAGTGTAGAGCAAACTTTCGTTTCACTCATCTCCTTAAAACTGCGATAGAACCATATAGCCTATATTTCAAAGAAAAAAAAACATCGGTTCACTAAAAAAAAAGTCGCTTTTGGGATGTTTAAATGGCTTACGCTGTCTAAACCTTAACAAATACACCGAATTAATGTACACAGAATTGAATATCTCAAAACATTGTGCAAATAAAATCGCTACAGCATATGTCTATATTTTACCGATAACTTACAATAACCATATTTGTCTTTCAGTCCATTGATGTCAAGATGATCGGGATAAGTAGATTCCTGTGCAACGCCAGATAATCAGCAATGGGTATCTAAAAAAAACGAAATAAATGTATAATTTTTATTTTTACTTATTCAACTAAACATAAAAACACGTTTAATATATTTAAGCGTGGCAGCTCGTGCCGTGTATTAGCTAGTATTCATAAAAATTGTAAGCGGTCGCGGAGGGGAGAATGCAACTGTCACAGTACCAAACACACCCTCAAATACAAGAACAGTCACATGCCACGCACCAGTCCATTCTGCTGAGGATTGCCCATCAGACTCGGAACCAGCACGTCCGTTAAGAGAAAGAGGTATTTATAGTTAGTACAATCCCTCATGACATAATGTACTACGTAAGGCATTCTGGTGGTTGCTTTCTTCTGATCTCCGGACTGTAAACTCATTTAAAAACAACTGCCAAAAGGTAGTTTTTATTTTTTATTTGTATATTTTATTTATTTATTTGCTTTTACTGGAAATTGTTATCTTCGGAATAAGGTTGTTTTTTCCTAAAATCTCTTTAATTATATTACGGCTTATTTTGTTTACATGAAGAGAAAAAAAGATAAGTTGAAAATGCTTAATTTGCAACTAGAGATCCGTGAAGTTGTCCAGTTAGCATTTTCCTCTGTGCATTGAAGTTCCTATCAAGTATCCAAACTGAAAAATTTGAGTGAATGAATGCCGTTTTTCATTTGATTCAAACAGATTTTAAAAATAATATACCTTTTTTTCTGAAATTATTCTCAAATTCCAATTATCTTGCTTACATTTCTTCTGCAGTTATTTTTTTTTTGTATTTTTCTTCGACTTTTTGGACCATAGGGACAAATAAAAGAATCGCAAACACCCACATTCTGGTTAAATGCTTTTAGAAAAAATCCTTATCTCTATTAACAGAAAATCGAATCCGGAGCTTTTTGATCTGTGGTCTGAAAGCTGCCCACAAAAGCGAGAATTTATTTGTTTTACTAGGTAGATAGTATTTTATTTAATATCTAAGATCCTTAACGTCAAAATTCGAATTTGAACGTGAAACAGTTAATACATTTTGATCAAAGACTTTTTTTTTCAAGCTTGATATTATTTTACGTGTCATAAATTTACGACATGGAACTCGCAAGTTTATTTACCTTCGGACTGTAGTAATACACTGGATTTCTAACTCCTCTCCCTCAAAAATATCCTAGACCTCTTCCGGGTATATTTATTCTATTGATTAATCTGTCTAATTTGCACTTCGAACCCGGAGGTCCATGGCCGCACTGTTAAAAACTCTTCGTACATCCCTAGCGTGAGCTAATATTTTCCAATCATTTCATGATCAATGTTATTCTCCCACCTCATTATTGGTCGACTTACTGGGCGCTTTCCCTCTGGTTTTTCTACAAGTAGTTTTTATACTCCATCTTTGTTTTCCCCTTCATGTCATATATCCTGTTCATCATAGTCTTCAAGACTTCACTGTTATTATGTTAGGTTTCCTATCGTGTATGGACATAGCTCACTGTTGGAACAAACTTAGACTCGCCACCATTCCCTTGGGTTACCTCGGCCTTAAGCCCATGCACTAAAGTCTAGTGTTTTATGCCCTATCCACTTTGAGGTCCATCTATGTTTTCCTGTCTCCCCGTTGATTTCGACTATTGGGTGGGGTAACAGTACGACAGTACGTTTTGTTCCTAGCAATTTAACAGATGATCATGATACAAAGATGCATCGGTTCCCAAAGATAGAGCCCATTTTTCCTGGTAGTGTTTTGGGTGTTAAATTATTAGCTATTGGCGTTGCGACGGACTTTTGGTCTACTTCACCATTTGCCCTTGAGAGGCAATAGCTATCAATTTAACGCCCAAAATTTAACACTAACCGGAATCCACGGATCCATCCGACTTAGCCGGGAGTACTACTAAACACCAATAATACGCAACTCCTCCGATCATCCGCCTGTCCGTAACTCGTGGACTTGCCCTGCTCCCGCGCCGTTGTGAGACCAGCGAGGAATTGCCTGCATACAAGATTCCACAGTTAGCTATTAGAATGTCACAGTTGGTCCATGATTTAACCGGGATGACAGATAACAGTGTATATCTTGCTAATCCATTCATGCGCGTCACTAATTAGATAACGAGCCATTTGGCTATCTTAATATAATCCAGATATCCCGCCCTTTATCCGCCTCACTATTAAAATAATAGTTAAAAAAGCTAGTATTTAAAACAGGTTCTGTCCTGTATTAACGGGACTAGAGCATAGTTTACTGGCATGAGAATTATCAAATATTGCACCCGAAACCTACTTTGAAATTTCTTCCAGAGAAGATTGCGAGGTGCAAAGGCCGTGTCCAAAATATTATCTACCGTTTTTAACTGAAAGGCACTAAAATGAAGCGCCAAATCTCTAATTTAAGCTACAGGAAAGTAATACAACTACTGAATTCGTAGATTAGATAACCCTCACTACCTGCCACGTCCGCGCCGCGTCCCCGCACCACTCCACCCCGCTCTTATTTATGCAGGTACTCCATCTGCTACGCCGTAGCGTAGATGGTTATGGCGATACGCTACAAACCGGAAGGTTGTGGGTTCGAGTCCCGGTGGGGTCAGGATTTTTGAACTGACCCAAATCTTCTGGTTGCACCATGGCCCTGGAGTCGACTCAGCCTCTAACGGAAGTAAGTACCAGACGATTGTTCTGTGAATATTGTCTATAATCCCATTAACTCATGTAGATCGCAATGACCCCCAAGGGTCTCCTATGGCCTTTACGGAGCAGGTGGAGTGAAAGGTAAAGTGATCCCCATTCACGCGCGTCACTAATTATATGATGAGGTATTTGGCTATCTTAAGATAATCATAGTTATCCCGGCCTTTACCCGCCTCACTGTTAGAATAAAAGTTTAAAAAATAGTACTTAAAACTGGTTCCGTCATGTAAGAACTGAACTAGAGAATACTTTACTGAGAATTGAAGGCAATAATTTAGTTTTGAACACTGTAACACTGTTTCCTTTAATGCTATAAAAGATTATATGTGCCGATAACTGGCATGGGTCTGTTCACTGTCGTAACACTGTTAGTGCTTTCTGGAAATGTAAAATGATTTTTTTAAGTACTTGAGAGCAATAAAATGGATTCGTTTAATGCTTAGTTCAGAGACGTATAATTCCTTATGACGGGAAGAGCTTTATTGCGTAATAATGGTGCGCAATGGGTGTGGAAAATCTTAGTTTGCAAGAACTGTTGGCTGTTTTGCCAGATATAAGGAACTTTATAATGGTGCATTTGCACCACGTCTAGAATTTAGAGAATAAGTTACGTTCTCAGAATCGTAGCTCTCAATAATATACGTAGTTGACTGCCTCTTGCTTCCATTAGTACTTCAATAAATGTATATGGAGTGAATACGGCGTTCTGTTTATGTTTGGTATGAGAGAGAAATTTTAGCAAGAAGACGTTATAGGCGGAAGAACTCTTTATCATATGAAGCTATGCAAAATTTTAAATTGAAACTAAGGGCTTACTACCTCTTAAGAGCTGAAGTATATTGTTTTATATTTTATTACATGTGCCATGAAGTGATGAGGTATTCGTACAATATGGTAATGCAATCAGTGGAGCTGAGGATATACAAATATTCTGGTCAATCCGAAATCTGATACCTTTCAGTAACTTAATATGAAATATAATTAAACAGGGAAAAGTACCTCAATATAGCACAAATAGTTGTCTCTGATTGGGAAATTGCAATGTGCATTATAAAGAAGGGTATCAGAACAGTTGATATACAAACTTTAAGGTGCAATGGACAACAGGTAGCCCTTAATTACTCGCGCGGGGTATTTTTTTTCGTTAGGTTGAAAGACGCTACTATTTAGTGACAATTACATTTATGATATTCCCTGGAACTCTCATATTCTCAAATGGAATCGTCCAGCATATGTTTCAGTTGCAATTAGTTTCTTGAAGTAGCTAATGACGCAATTATATTTATTTTGTGTCATTGTTGCTGCCTGCGGAAATTTTTTACCCTGCGCGCGCCTAGCGTCTGTAGAGAGTTCTTTTCTATTCTCGTGTTTACAATTTGAAGTCTAAGAATAAATATGAGTAGAAAAAGGAAAATATTGACACAAGATGAAATTATAGAACTGTTGGAAGCATCAGATGATGAAATTGTTAGAGGATTCCTTCTTCATCAGACGAAGACTGTGTAGAAGAGAGTGATCATGATTCTAACTCTATACAGAGTGCTGAAAGTGATCAGGATGATATTATGTCAGAAGATGAAGATATCCAATCGCTGGCCACTGATTATATTCACTTCTTGTTGAATGTTGGCGGCATCAATGCACATTTAATTATACAAGAAAATGTGGGAAGAAAGATTGCTCGACGCGACTTCCTAATAGACCTTGGTCGGAGTCTACTGGACAGCTATATGAAGAAAAGGGCAACCATAAACACTTTACCAAAAACCTCTTCAGGCGAAAGTAAGACATCTCACAGGACCTGTGGAGGAAGCTGAACCACTGATCATCAGAAAAGGAGGGAGGTGCCACTTCTGTCCCAGAGCCAAAGACCAGAAGACAACAAAGTGTTGCGCCAATTGCGGCAAGCCGATCAGCAAAGATCATATGGTGGAGTCCTGTCCAGACTATTTTTCTGTTGAGTGAGGTGTGTATATATGCTATTATTTTTTTAAAAAATCATTAAAGGTTGTAATAATGTGATAGTGTCATTAACTGTGTTAAAGACTTGAAGGCAACAAAATACCCCGCGCGAGTCCTCATGTAAGTTATGTATGCGCGTGTAATTAAGGGGTAGATATGCTATAATCATATGCATGAGCACTTCGGTTTTCCTGTACAAATACTATTATGGTTGTTACACTGCAATGCTTAATTATTTAACCATAGCATTCTTTTCTTTCCAGAAAGTAGCTACAAAGGAAGTTTCGTTTGTAGCCTACAAAAACTACAATGGAAACCATGATTCCAGCAATAGTAATAAAAATATTTGCAGGTTTCTTCGGCTTATCAGAGGCAACGCTAAGCCAAATTGATCTTATGCAATTTTATGAGACTTAAATGTTATTATACATTTGGTTTCCAATAAAGATCATCCTAATAGTTCATAATATTCCTAGTAACATGTCCCTGTGTTTGAGCCTTTGCCACAGATTCCCTAAAGTAGTCCCCGCCCGGAGAAGCGAATGGAAATGTTCATTCCAGTGGAACCCACATCCTCATTTCTTAACGGTCGTATTTTTACTGTGAAAGATCGTCACTCTTTCGACCAAGGTACTTTCTTCGTCTGGCTTATCGCTTTTGACGTGTACGGCGTCGGTAGTTCTTTTGTGCAGCAATGTTACCGCCGCGCCGGGATAGCTATCGGGGTCATTTCAGCAGGCATACCACTCCACCATAAAGATAAATATCACTTGGAGGAAATAAATCTTCTATTACTGTTATTATTATTATTATTTTATTAATAGTATTATTTATAATAATAATAATAGTAATAATAATAATAATAATCCATCCACAGTAATTCTGACCGAGGGTAGGTCTTTCACTGCAATCATAGCATTTTCATGCTATGCTTGCAGCTTTACTAGGGAATTGTAGGTGTGGCAGCTTCCCGTTGCTTTCCACACCGGTGAAGGATGGTGATGATAATGATAAGGATGATGATGATAATAGCCATATGATTTCGGGGACCGTTTCGGCCTTAAAGTGTTCCTGACATTGTCTTACAGGTGAGGAAAAACCCCGATAAAAACCTCACCCAGAAAAACTGCCCCGACCTCTGCGTGACAAGGCAGAACGATACCTCGAGACCATAGTAATAATAATATTATTATTATTATAAAACAACGGGAAGCTACCATACCTATAATTCCCTAGTAAAGCTGCAAAGCACAACATGAAAATGCTATGATTGCAGTGAAAGACCTACCCTCGGGCAGAATTACTATGGATTTATTATTATTATTATTATTATTATTATTATTATTATTATTATTATTATTATTATTATTATTGTTACCGTTCGAATTTAACCTAATGCACACATAGACATTTATACACTCACAGATATAGTACTGAATGAATCAGGCAAATGTTTTAGGGACAATGCCCACACAACGAAGAGCCAGATACGAACCTGAGTTCTTTCGCAGTTCAACCGGGAAGTATGGCCATAATACTAGAATATTGTCCAGTTCCATACTTTATTCGGTTTATATTGTTACAAATTCTCTACAAAAATGAGATTTTATCAAATTTTCAACTTCCTGTTTCATGTCTGTCATGGACATAAATTAATGAAAGAAAAATATATATTTTTTCGTGATAGCGCCGGAGACGAAAGTTATATTTTTTATTATTTTCAGGCATGTCGTTTCCAATGTTCAAAACTTTAGCTGCTCCAGTTTCCCTGTCAATCTGAATTGATGGCTGTTTTAAGCTCGGCTTGCTTTCGCCGGGGAGGGAAGGGAAACGTGTAGAAAACATATTGCAATACTTACCATACCAATCCACTTTTCATTTTATTCTTCTTCTTTACCGTTTGTTTTTCTTTACGTGTGCATGAAACGTATGTGTAGATATACATGTGAATCCATCCATGCATTTACTTTTATTCGTAAAAACTTTGTTCATCAGCCCAGAATCGTTGATAATGTTAAATGTTGAATTGAAATGTGCTATACGCGATTTGTTTTATTCACATCATATACATTGTGAATTATAGTCTATCTGCAGGCCTACTTTTGTCATGATTTATTCATATAATTCGTATTTATAGGGTATAAAATAAAAATCGATGCACGAGCATGGTGATTAAATATTACCCATTAATTCGATGCAATCTGCTTTACTATTAGTCTATGTCTATATTTAACAAGAGTGTTTATTTATTTATACAGTGCTGTTATTTTTGCTATGTGCCTGGAACGCTTGGCCCAGACCTCATTCCGACTTTAGGATTATAAAATAAATATCCTCAACTAGTGTCCACCTCAGAGTCGGGTTGAAGGATGAGATGAGATGAAGTCCTTTATATAGAGGTCTGTGAATGACAAGGGTGCCGGCCGACCACGCCTGACGCACCATCACGGGGGCAGATGAACGAAAGGAATGAGATGAGTATGGAGAAATGGTGGAATGATATTGTTGCAGGAGAAAACAAGATAAACTCTGAGAAAAACCTGCCCAAGCTCCGTTTCGTCCTCCACGAAACCCACATGGAGTGACCGTGACTCGATCTCGGGACCCCAGCGGTGAGAGGCGAACATCTAACCGCTTGCGTCACGGAGCCGCCACTTTAGGATTTCTAATCATTATTCATAAACTAATTTTCATAATGTTCCTTCTTCCTTATTTCAAAATTTCCTATTCTATTTTTCTTAGAAAAAATTCTAAATGTAATTTTCTTAAACGAATTTTCGTACTGTTATGTCTAGAAATGGAACAATTCCTTCGTAAACACGATATAAGCGTGTGGTTAATGCGAAGCAGTGTACATGACGTCAGAGGGTAGAGGGTTAGAATAGTTTTCTCTACTATCTGGTTACATCAACATTGCTAAATTGTATTGTTTAGTATCCAGAATAACCACTTTACATTAGATATATTTCAATCAATATTTCTGAAGAGTCAGTGCGCAACTTTTATGTTCCACCCAAGTATACTTTGTAAGTCACAAACCTGCTCTTGTTTACGTCTGGCCGCTGTTCAGAGTTCAGAGTGACCTCTACTGTATGCTTGAACCTTAGTGAACCTCGCGTCATAAGCTGAGGTACGGTACCATGTTTAGTTATGTCCTAATAATGGTCTGCTGAATTTTACGAAACTGAGAAAATGTTATATTTATATATAGGTAAAGTGATCCCACTACAGGCCTCAGGAGGCCCTTGGGGTAGTAGGAGGTTAAGGCTCCCACTTTTTCTAGACAATCGGCACTTGATGTCAGCCGGGTTGTCAGCCCTGCATGAAGGCCGCCTTTACCCCAGAACAAGCGTCTGGTACTCATTTCCGTTAGAGGCTGAGTCGACCCCAGAGCTACAGTGCCGCCAGAAGGTTTGGGTCAATTTAAAAATATTTATTCCCACCGGGACTCGAACGCTCGACCTTCTGGCTTTGCAGCCTAGGCCTTAACCATTACGCTACGGCGTGCATAAGCAAAATTCACCGAATTTTCCCGTCCTAGTACTACCTTGGTTTTCTAGATGTCAGTATGAGGCGGAAATCTGACCACGGACCACTCAAATGACATCTATACGAAAACAAGTGTAACTAAATTAGTATGGTTCAAATTCTTCCCTATAGGGGAAGAGCGCCTAAATCTTTGTTAAGAGAAACATGGGCTTACAAAAAAATATATTTATTTATTTAGGATATCTAAGTTCACAGTATAGGCCTATAAGAATAAGAAGACATGTTCAGCAACAATTTTTTGTATTCAGTATTGAGACCCGAATGAACAAGTGCTAGTGTCGAATGCAGTTCAGTTACAGAATTTATATCAAACGGAAAATATACGTACATATATATAGAAAATATAAAACAAAGACCAAAACGACGTGGGCCTGTCAACGACATCTTGTGACTAAGGAGTAGGTTCAGACTATATTCATGATGACGATGACGACGAAATATTATACAGTATATGAAATTATAATTAAAGGCAGAATGAAAAGTGGAAATATAAATTTAGTAGAAAATTTCATAATAAAAGTGAATACGTAAAAAATGAATACAAAGGAAAATAAAATAAACAAAACAGTTTACATGCTTCAAAGGATTGTGTCCAGAGACAAATAGAACAACCAAACCTTGTTTAAAAAATAAATAATTAAGAGATGGGATAACAGGTTTAGAGTCGTGTTGAAAAACGTCACTATGATATGAATTAGGATTTGGTGATGTTTTAAAAAAGAGCAGGCATGTGAGGAGACAATTGTAGTAGTATTAAGTACTGGAAAACGAGGTAAGGTGCAGAACAAGAAGTGGGTGACTTCTGAAAGAAGAATTAGAAATGTAGTTAGTAATTAAAAAGAATACAATAATGAAGAATGCATTTTTGCATTAACACGTGTATTTCATATGTAGAAGTTATACATTTATTTCAATTTCTATTGAATAGTAATACTTCTTAATGAAAACAATTATATAAGGTTAATATGAAAAGTGGTTAAGTAAAAATGTTTTTACAAACTTTAAATTTAGAGAAAAAATGTTTTTTTAGAAAAAAATTGTTTAAGAAAAATGTCTGAGAACGTCAGTTGCGACCAGTAATCGCTATTTATTGTCTATTTGTACCAAGATAGTCAAGTCATAAAAGCAAACCGTTTAGCTTAGCCGTTTGTACAAGGAACATTTTATCCTTTCAACATAGCAGTAGGAGTTTCACCTGTTCAGTGATATAGTTAGGAATGTTGTCCTTAAAATTCGAACCCGTTGGCCTTTCACGGAAGTTGAAATAAAAAAAATTGAAGCGAATATAATAATCCTTTAATCGATTCACTTCACTAAATGTATAATTGTTTCTTATTAAGTACATTTTTTTTGTTAAAAATCTTCCGGGCTATGTGTGGCCGTGGTGTATTACTGGTGTTTCTTCCAGACGTTTCTCCTTCAACTGCGGAGAACATCTTCAGTGACGAGTGTTTCTAGGTGGTGTTCCGTTGTCGTAGACTTATTCACAGTCGAGTCTACGACAAGGTAACAACGCCTAGAAGCACTCGTCACTGAATATGTCCTCCGAAGTTGAGGGAGAAACGTCTGGAAGAAACACCAGTTATAGACCGCAGCCACATAGCCCGGAATCTTTTAACATTATGATTACCGGCCGTGAACGCCTGCATTCCACATTTTTTTCCCTTAACATTTAACCTAATCATCCCTTACCTACTCTAAATTACAGGATGTCAAACGGCGCGGCGTGGACTTGTAACCTACGTACGTTATACACCAAGTACTATGGCAACCTACGTATACCATGAGGACTGATCCAAATATACTGTTGATTTGAATAAATATTATCGAACTTGGTCCAAACACGTTGTTAATTTGAGTAAACGATCATGGTACCTTGTTCAAAAGGATTACCATTATATTCCAAACCACTTCACGATAATCCAGATGTTGAACTGATTAATTAAATCCTTCTAGGTTGAAAATTAATATCATTGGCACATTCCAGGCTCACAAGTAAAGGAACTGGAAGAGGAGGACTACTTGGACTATATAAACTTTTAAAATAAATAATTTTATCCATCACAGTACAAACACCTACTATAGGCCTATCTGAATATGATAAATTTATTATATTTTTGATTCTTCAACAAGAGTCAAGGAACTGCAAATCGGAAACAGAAAAAAAAAACAGTTTTAACAATCTGTAAAGTTATAAAAAATGTTTAAACATCAAACTCTGGAGATGGGGAGAAGGAGAAATCTGGCAACTGTGCGAACTTTTACAATTGGTTCTGATGGATCTACCAAAATCATCCAATGTGTCTAATGAATGGTAAAATTAGTATCATATTATGCCAATTTGCAAAGAGACAGAACCGCTTAGATTGTAGTTGCTACCGGAGAAATTTCTTAGATGGGATAGTGTGACATTGGAGTGTTGAGATTTCTTAGAGGGGGAGGAGTTGGGCGTGAAAATAAAACAAAAAAGTTGTTGGGTACAATGAGAAAATTGTGGCAAAATTGGTGCTTAATGAAGAAAAGTATAGTAAGCTATTAACTACGAGAACCTCAAAATGGTAATTGTTTCATATCTCAAATTGTATTATGCAAGATGTTTTTTCTAATGGTCTAAGTGATTATGTTTCTTGCCTCTAGTCCCTAGGGTCGCTGGTTCAAACCCGGCCGGGGTCGGTGGAATTTTAGATCCAAGTAACAAGTTCTACGATGTGGACTTCAAGCCGTTGGTCCGAAGTTTGAAGATTATCAGACTGGTAAAATAACCGCAAGCCTGAACAAAATGGCCTCTATGCAAAATTTAGCGACCATCATCCATCCAAAGTAATACCTTAGTTGTCTACTAAATGCCTCATTGAGGCGAAATATGCTAACCATATATCACTCGCTGACATCTGAAGGTAAATAATCGTAATTTAATTAGCCTTGTTAAGAAACTTCCACTAGAGAGTCCCCGTGTCTCCACGCTGGACGTATGGATGGTATATACATTTCTTAATGGAATAGTCTTATAATCAACTCTATTAATATATGTGTGGAGGTCTGTATGTGAGTATGTTTTAAGTTTGTTTTTAGAAGCTACATTTTTACTATACAGAGGACAAAGTCGCCTACAAGAAGAGGCACGTAGATATGTGCATGGATGAGAGAAGATGTTTTATACTTGTTATTTTGTTGTAGACTATAAGTGTAGATGTGTATGGTGGAGTAAATACTGTAGACATATATTTGTTTATTTACATTGTGACGGATTGTTGGGTCGGTTTTTAATTTTGCGGGCTGCAACGAGACTTGCCTTATAAGTCAGGAGGATATTCGAGAGTTACAACTCAAGAGTAGGAGGGCCCCGCTAGGAGTCGTCCAGACGCGCCTATGCATCGTTTTCTAGAAAAATCGGCTTATCGAGATTTCCATTCGGGAAGAATCGAGACTGGGCTCTCAGATAGCTGACCCTCGCACATAAAAGAGTTACGAGTCGATCAACCAGTCAATGTGTTGCGGGAGAGCCTTGATCTGACGGGCGATTATTGCGTTTCATCTGAGAACGAAGATAGTGTTGGGAAATTAGTACGTCTGTGAATGTGAATCAGTAAACTAAAAAAAATATTGTATTTTGAGATTCTCATAGAAAAATATTCATATGTGCTTGTACTGTGAAAAATAATTTTGAAAGAAATAAAAAAAAAATGAAAATTTTGTTTAAAAAACCGGTGTGAAGTTAAACAAATTCTACGCTAATTCCGAGCTAACTTCAAGTTGTACTGTAAACAAACTTCCGTAAGATATTATTTTGCCGACTCTATCTAATGGGGGGGGGGCATGGTGCTACTTTCACCCGCCATATGATTGAATTGTGTAAGGGACTGTTTTCGATAGAAACATTGTTCATAGGCAACATCATATTTTACGGGAAATAGGATTGAATACAATGTAACATGGTACCATTAATAATTAGGAACTTCCTACATTTCTTATTTATTTATGACAAAAATTATATGTGGGCCAATCAAATCAGACGTTTATTCTTATCCATGATGTCGATCGATATCCTTTCTTTGCAATTTCATTGCGTGCAGAATATATGTTCCATGCTGACTCACCTGTATATTCTGTTATTTTTCTTCACATCCTCAATGGCTAATGTAGGATATTTTTCACTAAACTGTTTGAAAACATTCAAAATAATTTATTTATCTTTGCTATTTAAATGGTTTCTTTTACAACGTTTTAAGAAATTCTACCAGAAAGCGGCCATTTTGAAACAATATAAATCCCAAGTTATTCAGCAGGAACTTAGTTCGGAAGAGATATACCTGTTCTAACGGCACCACTACCAGTGACAATATATTATTCTTTAATCATAGGACAGGGTTATACACATATGTCCAAATATATCATTTTCCAATGTCATTGTAAATGTGTTTCCTTTTTCGAACAAAAATGACAATAAATGTATCTGAACGAGAAATTCCATAAATAGGTGGCAGTTTCTGGTGAAGAAGACGGAATTTTGCGGAATAATATAACGGATAATGTTGCAAACGAAATGCGAGATGAAATATAAAATTAAAAATATTAATCGCGCCAGGTATTACATGCAAAATTGTATTGGTGGTGTTGCATTGCAGCACATTAGTATCCCCTAGTGCGTATCATTGGAATCGTCCGCATTTGAATAATTAACAGTTGCGGAGTGATGTATTCAGTACAGATAATGCCACGCTCTGTGTAATTCTATGTTGTAACCATTAACGCTTTCAAATTCTTGACACACCGCCTGGATAAAACGTGGAATTACTAACCACGTGTTCCCACTCGAATTAAATTTCTCTCTTCGTTTATCTCCAGAATTTTATTCCTATGTCAAAGTTCCATTTTACTTTTTATATAGGATGTTTCAAAACATAATTAATTCAACGTTTCGTAGATGATAGTATTGTTAATAGCAATATTTTCCATATTATTTATTTACATTTATGTAAAAAATATGTTTTGTTCTCTTAAAATTATCTTTTTTTAATTTTACTTCATTTTATCTATTTCAACTAATAAATATTTCAAATATGTCTATTTTTAATTGGTATCTTGTTTAAGTTTATGACAGTCACTCACTCACTCAGTTACTCTCTGATGCTATCAAACTCGGAAGTTCAGACCATGCGTATATTAGGTAGGTATTCTTAAATACCTATTTAGTTAATATTTTCCAGACATTTTCCTTATAATTCGTCTCTCAAATCATGGTTAAAGCTATTTTCACGTCTAATTCTTTGCTACCTAATTGGCACTACCTTCTGGTTTTCTTACAAGTAGTTTCTGACTCCCTCTTTCATTCTCCATTCGTGCCACATGTCCTGCCATTGT
Organism: Diploptera punctata; assembly: GCA_030220185.1. NCBI lineage: Eukaryota > Metazoa > Arthropoda > Insecta > Blattodea > Blaberidae > Diploptera > Diploptera punctata. The sequence continues at coordinate 865,084 of JASPKZ010008882.1, forward strand.
AGTCTACGGTACTCAACTGTTCATATTATATCAGGTTCCCTATTAATCCATGTATCTCATTGTAATGTATTTTTCTCGAATCGCCCATCTCTTCATATGTTTAGTTAAAAAATTATCCTAAGCACTTACTCCATTTTTTCTCATCTCTTAAAGTAGGAGACCATATAATGGGTGTATACAGTAGCTGGAAGAAGAATACGGGTTTTGTATTTTTTTAAATATTTTATGAGAAAAGTTGGAATGACATGTGTCACTATTATACATTGTAAAATGTATTTCCAGAGTTGAGCCTGTGTTTAAATTCTTTCTGAAATGTCCCCGATCTTAATAATATAAAATTATATTGTATTCTTAAAAATAATATTTTAATTAAATATTTATAGATTGTTGAACACCAAACTCCATTCTTACCTTGATATTTATATGAAAATATATTTTTAAAACTTTGTAATGAATTTTTTACAGCCCATTGGTTTTTAAATCACGATGGATTTAGGATTAACTAAAATGCCAATACTAATACTATGAAAACAGTCTGTTAAAATTTGCCATCATCTTATAAATATACCCCATTACAGGCCACGAGTGGTGTAAAAGATAATTTTCCTACGAGTCGGCTCGTTCCCTCACATCCACTTCTATCGAACACAGATGTGCACGAAAATCCAGGCTGTATAAAGGTGATATTTGTTCGGCATGTCAAGGTCCCCAACCGTTAGAGCTGATTTTCTTAATCTTGAGTCGTTACTTATTGTAGCTATCCAAATTACTCATAATAGTGGAAGGTGCATAGGTTCCAATACTGGTTGGAAGTCTTTTATAAAATGTCTTCCCCACGTGCGCACGAACTGTACCATTTCTCATTGTTCCGCTAAGCCATAATGCATTAGACTGCTTGGACACGGCAGCAGAGGGAACTCTGAATCTGGGCATGAAACATTTGGCAAGTGATTACGTTTTAGCTAGTTCCATTTCTGATGTTTTCTATTTCGTTCGAAATAATAAGTTCTTAGTTCTACATCGCAAATATATGTTGCGCAGGCATTGGAATAGGTAGAATTTATTTAATTTCAGTTCACACTGGTTTACACAAAAATTGCAATCTTCATATAATTCACAATAAAATTCAGGGTACAAACACATACAGGCCTGATATTATTCTGATTGAATCTATCATAAACTCAACATCTCCTATATCTTTTTCTTTTTTTCACACTCGCAGAACGCTATCTTGCAATACTATCTTTCTTTGGTTATTCAGAACACCTTCAGGTCTGTGTCTAGACTACAAGTTTCTTGCAACTGATTATCGGCCGACTTGCATCCTTTATGTGACAGCTTCCATCTGGAAGCTCAGACTCGATCTTTCCTGAATGTCGAATAGAAACCTCAAGAGGCGATTCTTCTAAAAAGTGATGCACAGACGTATCTAAAAAATTCCCAGCGGGCATTTCAGACTCACGAGCCACGAAACACGAGTCACTCTTCCCTTTTATAAAGCGTGATTTGAGTCTTGTCGCCGCACGCGAGATTTAAAAGGCGACTCCTGACCAACATATCAATAATGCGACATACTGTAGTACGATAAATTTAGCCTGTGTTTACATATAGTGTGAGTTTTAACAGATTATTTTGATATACCAGATGCTCTAATACTTTAATGCTTTAATACTTTATTTCTGTCTTTTTCAGGTAAGTTTTCTAATGAGACGATCCACTTTAACTCTCCTAGAAGAAATAAGGTAAATATGTTAATTTATCATCTTACTTAGTAGGTTTATATCTTGTAAGTTTTTGTCTAATATTATCCCACCAAGTTAACTCTGCGTGGGCGGAGACGAAGAGTTTTAGCGCTAGTGTCGCCGAAAAACTGAATCTATGGAAGGGATGTAGGAGAAGACTATACATCCGATCACGTACTGAATGGTTTAACTTTAACTGTGGGCGGAGAATCCTTAAACACGTGTGATATATCTTAACATGGTTGTCAAATTAGTGATTTAAGCACGGAACGCTCAAGCGGTCGGATCATTTAAAATAACAGTATTTGTCGTCTCTCCGTTACCAGCCTCATAATAAATCACAAGTGGCAACATGTAATGAGAAGGGACAGCCCATTCCTACAGGTAACCCCAATAGTAACAGGGTTGCCAAATTAGTCATTTTGCTAATGACCGAGTAGAAAGACACTCCATTAAAATCCATAGCATTTGTCAGCTTTCTACTTGCCAGACAAAGAACATGTACTGAGGACAGAAAGTGGCAACATAGTAATGAAGAGAAAGAGAAAGACAGCATATTAGTTATATTTTCCGCCTGCACAGATTATTTGGAGGAGTAGTAAGTGTATGTTAAATGTGGATCAGAGAGCTCAGAGAGCATGTGAGCCTATATTCGCTACCAGAAAATGTATCTTTAGTCTTTCATACAATAATGGAAAATTAGTTCTCCTTTTAAATGAGTAGGCCTATATGAAATTTTCTTTTAGTACAGCCAATATAACACTTAAACTCGTTCTCGTTCATTTTGACATCCATAGCCGCGTCCATATAACCTGTTAACTAGACTTTCAATGTCAATTGTTAAATATTATGAGTTGTAATATTCTCTGGGAAGACCCAAGACAAATGGCGTGATCAATTTTAAGGAAACGAAACGACGATGAAAACGATTATCTTGGACGCAATCTTCATTAACTTATTTTTAATAATTAAATTTATTGTACAGATTCCATCAGGTTCATACCGTTTATGTTATATTTAAGCCTCTTTGTTGTGGCTTTCGTCAGAGCTTAGAAAAACATTTTAATATATCTTAAATATTCAGTTTGAATTCAATTTTAAATAGGCCTAATTGAAGAAAAATCGCAAGATAAGCTACTTGAGATTACGTTGTGAAATTTTCGTAAAAGTACTCCCTACCCTACATGATTAACTCCAGCAGAACGTAGATTTAATAAAATAGCTCTTCAAAAACCATATTTTAAAAATGTATGAAAAAAGTTAATTCAATTAGGCCGTATATTCTGCGTTCGAAATATTAGTAGTAGGACTTTCTAGTAGTAGGACTTTATTAGACAAAAGTAAGATATTCACAATATTATTTACAAATATGGGTCCCACGGGCAGTAAGCCGTACGTGCTGTTGACAGTCCGTTACAATAAAGTAATAATTGCTACTAGTGTGAAGAAAAATAAACAACAAAAAAAGCAATAACATTACAATTACATAAAGAAAACGCAATAATATTACAATTAAATAATAACACAATAGCATTATACACCAAAAAAAAAGCAAAATCATTCCAATTACATAAAGAAAACACAGTAATATTACAATTAAATAATAACACAATAGTACTATACACTAAAAAAAACCGTAACATTGCAATTACATAAGAAAACACAGTAATATTACAATTAAATAATAACACAATAGCATTATACATTAATTAATTTATATATAATTATTAAGAATTAATGTTATTGCATTCTGATAACATATATTTGTTCATGAATAAGTGTTGTTCTTATTTTCCGCGTTTTGTCCAGAAATTTACCCAATTTTATCCGATTTTCTGGTTTTACCAATAACTCGTAGCATGCCAATCTTTCCCGATTTGAATTTAGAAATCTTTCCGGTAATAACTGACGTCTCCAATATTCCAAATCATTACATTGTCCTAATATATGTATCTCATCTTCAAATTTCCCGCACATTGGACATATTCGCATATCGTGCTCGTCGCTAATTTTTAGAAATGTCCATGCCCCTAGCCTAAACCAAGCAAGCCCTGATCTCTCTTTAAATCCTAGATTGAGTATATACGATTCTTTTCCCCAGACGTGTTTTAGGTCTCTTTGTAAACACAGTGAGCGTTTTCCTGTACATTCGGCGAAAGTATTTTGTTGGTTTATATCTAAGTACCTCCTCCTTATTTTTCTCCACACGTTCTTGCGATTTTCAGTCCCTTTTTCCCATATCCAGCCCATCCCAATCTTTTGGAGTTCTCTTCTAACCTCGTCTGCCCAAAATTTAACATCTATGTTTTTAATTTGGTGGTCGTAACAAATTGCTCTAAGCATTGTTTGTTCACCTTGGATTACTCGCAACCAGTATTTGAGTACACGAATTTTACAGTTTATGTTGTCCTGGAATGACCCAAATTCATATAGAATTCCACAGTTAGAAACGGCCTTACTAAATTTCGATCGAAATATTACAGTTACAGCAATAACATTTATAGTGCAGATTTGTGTATTTTTTTTTTGTTTTGTAGAGTAGGAGATTCTAGACAATTTGAATGCGATGTCAACCGAGTTGTCGGAACTGCTTTGACGCCCACATTTATACCTAGAACATAGTGTGCTTACTCAATTGCTTTAGAGGCTGAGTCGACGCGAGAGCCAAGTTACCGCAGGGAAAATTTAGCCTAATTAAAATATCATGATTTCATCGTGATTCGAACCTTCGTTCTTCAGTCTTGTAGTGTAATGTCTTTATATATATAGTAGGACTTTATTTGACTAATATATATATATATATATATATATACAAATTGGATCTTATGGGTAGCAAGTCTACGTGGCGTTGACAATCCGTATCAATAAATTAAAGTCGGATAATATAAAAAACAAAGTAGTAGATATATAGGAAGAACCGTTAAGTCTCGTAGACTGCGATGGACAGGGCATGTGATACTAATGAGGAATGAATCAAGGGCTTGGAAACTCCTTGTAGAAAACCAGAGGGAAAGTGACTAATATATTTGCCAAGAGTGAGGTTGGAGAATAACAATGGCCGTAATTTGAGGGAAGTAGATTATACAGGGGAAGATTGGAAAACATTAGCTCAGGATAGAGATGTGTGTAGTGCTTATCTCCGCGCGGCTATGAATCTGCGGGTTCGAAAAGTGCCACTGAGTTAGGTAACATTTTAATTAGGTCTACATTACAAATTAAACAATTAAGCTAAGTGGTAAAATTATATAGTATTAATAGTTACATTTTGATTACAAATTTATTTTCTTCGTCTTGTCCACAAATCTGCCTATTCCCCCCCCCCAATTTTCTGGGTTTACCATTAATTCGTAGCAAGCAAATTTATCACGATTTGAATTTGGAAACCTTTCTGGCAACAATTGACGCCTCCAATATTCCAAATAGTTATAACTTCCTAATATATGTATTTCGACTTCAGAGCCCCCGCACGTTGGACAAAATCGCATATCGTAATCGCCGGTAAGTTTTAGAATTTTCCAAGTCCCTAATCTAAACCAAGCAAACCCAAATTTATTTTTCAGTACTATATATATGCCTATACAGTAGATAATACCCGGCGTGTACTGCTACGCCAAAATAAATGTAAATTAATGTGATTTTATGTTTAGTTAAATAAATAAAAGGAAAAATAATTATAAATTTATATTTTTTAGATGCCCCGTGCTGATTAGCAGGCGTTGCCCGGGAATCTACTTATCCCAATCTTCTTGACATAAATGAGCCTAAATACAAAAAATTAATGTGTTTTATGTTTAGTTAAATACGTATAGGGAAACATTTATATAGTAATTATTTTTAGGTACCCCGTGCTGTTTACCCGGCGTTGTCCGGGAATCTGCTCATCCCGATCTTCTCGGCATAAACGAGCTGAAAGACAAAAATTTCTTATGATTTTTCTTATGTATGATTCTTCTACTTACTTCTTATGATTAGTTGATCAAGTAAAATGAAAAATAATTATAAATGTAGGCCTATATCGTAATTATTTTAAGATTTTCCGTGCTGATTACCCGGTGTTGCTCTGGAATCTACTTATCTCGAACTCCTTGGAACAAATGAGCTAAAAGACAAAATTCCTTATTGTGAGTTATCCGTAAAATAATAACCGCCATGTGCTGCTATGCTTGCACAGGAATCTACGCACTTCTCTCGATCTTCTTGGCATCAATGAAAGACAAAAATAGTTATTACGAGTTATCCGTAAGAGATAAACATATGCTGTCGTGTACTTTTTGTAGAGCTTTTTGAGATATTCAATTCTGTGTACATTAATTTTGTGTATTTGTTATGGTTTAGGCAGCTTAAGCCTTTAAGCGTCGAAAGAGCTACTTTTTTTCATGTTTTCCACTACAAAGGAAGATTTTTAAGGATGTAGGAGTTGAGTATCACAACTCTCTTATAGCCTATGTTCATCCTGGAAATCTCTTGAACATTTTGCAAAACGCCCCATCTTAATCGGATCTACGGTATGGCCGCGCATAAAGTGGGAACAAACAAACTTTCATTTCTATATATTAGAAGATATATAGGGGGGCACGCCGTAGTGTAGTGGTTAAGGCACTACGCTACAAGCCGGAAGGTCGAGGGTTCAAGTCCCGGTGGGTTCAGGATTTTTAAACTGACCCAAATCTTCTGGCGGCACTATGACCCTGGGGTCGACACAGCCTCTAACGGAAATGAGTACCAGTCACTCGTTGTGGGTGTAAAGGCGGACGTCACACAGGGCTGAAAACCCGGCTGACATCAAGTACCGATTGTCCAGAAAACGTGGGAGCCTTAACTTCCTACTACTACCCCAAGGGCCTCCTGAGCCCTGTAGTGGAATTATTTTACTTAGAAGATATATAGGCCTTATAATAAAACATTTATTAAGAATTTTACTATTTATTTATTACATAAGATCAGAAAACTGTACCGGTACCTTAATATATGTTTGCGATGGCGAAACTTAAATTACTTAAAATTGTTTCATACTGAATTATTTAAGATTCAGTAGTTCTGAAAGTTGTTTTGAACTACCATTGAGGTTACTATAAAAGGTTAAAATAATAAAACGATACTTGAGATCTTGATCATCCTCAGTTAAAACTTGGATTAAAAAAGTTCGTCAAACGCCTTTCGGAAACGTGTTTCATTCTCACCTGTTTGATGGAACACGTTTACGAAAACCTTCGGCGAAGTTTTGTAACCTACGTTTCAATTGAGAACGACTGAGATCTGTGATACAATTTTGTAATTTTAACCTTCAATAATGCCATGCGGATTGCGGTGTTCAGGTGTAGGCCGAGTATCTTGATATTAATTTCACAAATGTTCACGCAAAACTTCCAAATGTTCTCTATTTATTTTACAATACTACACTGTATAGGGCCTACATACCAGTACATATAATGTTCTGCTAGTGTGAGTCTTGTTCTCAATTTATATTATCGTTCAGTTCTTCACATTCGCTGACGGTTTCATTCAACACATCTATCTGTCTTTAACATATTCACTTATCAATCACGACTCGCTTTCGGGTCCAGTTCTCGTGATTGATTGACTAGTCGTCAGGCACTCGTCTCTTTTTATATGCGAGGGACAAACAGTATGGATGCTTGTCTAGACTTCTCTAGAATGGAAGGTCACAGAGATACATTCTTCCAAAATTTAGGTATAGACGCATGTGGAATTTTTTTCGCGGCCCGCCGATTCGTGAGTCGTCAGCTCAGGTATCACCTTTTACCATACGAAGCGAGTCCCGACTCTCGTCACCGCCCACGAAATCCAAACGACAAACTAACAATGCGTTACAGTAACTAAAACAATGTATTTTTAATGCTAAATGTAGCCATAACTAAAAAAAACAATGTGTCAGGTAATTAGGAACAGAGATACATTTAATTTATTCCAACTCTATCTTAAAATCCTCTTCGCTACCCACTCTCCGTAGTTTTTTTATTTGCCTAAAACTGTTCTACTGCAATCTTAACAGTAAATATGTTTTGTTTGAGTTATCCCCTGCCGACTGATATTAAATAATTTGCGATATGGAAGTTTTAGATGAAAGGCAATGCAAATGGATTTAGTTAAAGGGTGGGCGTTAAAGCGAGAATCAGTATAGGCGTTACGTAGGCTGAAAAAGACATGAAAAATAACGATATATTCTCCACTGGTGGGAAATTGGTGGTATTATTTCATGCCATAATTAATTTGTCACTGATGATTGTCTTTTTTTCCACGGGCCTTATCGATAAAATCACAAGAGAATAGAGCTAATTTTGTTTGATTAAATGTATAATGATTTTGTTTTACCTTTTAGCTGCTCATGCAAATGTTAAATAAACATGTTTATTTACATTTATAGAGCATATAATATTATCAGGGTTTTATTGAAAGCCATTTTGCGCTATCCAGTATGTACGATATCCAAACAACCTTCTTTATACACCACGTCCGAGATCCGGCTGCAAGATTACTATGTTCATCGAGCGGATGAACAAAATCAATTTTTTTCATAAAATTGTGAATTACTATATACTTTTTTGCCGAGTTGCCTATTAAATTCGGCCGCCAGTATTTTTAATTCTTCTTCTTCCTTCCAAGCATTAGGCCAAGGCCTGTTACGATCCTATAGAAAATTTTCCCTCTAGCGTTTGAGGGAAATTCTCGTATAAGACTTCAAGCATAATAATAGTCCCTTCGATTGGTTGCTGGCCAAAGGAAGGCAAGACCAGTGATGGGGCTGCCATCTTATAGCCTCTGGTCAGGCTTTTCTGGAGAAGAAAAGAAAATAAAGGAAAGAAGAAATGGAAGAAAGGAAAGACTCCCTAGCCCTCGGATGCCCTAATAGCGTCGGGGTCGAAAAAACAAGAGTTAACCAAGAGAGGTTAGATAGTAAAGTTAAAAGAGTGCAAAACACAAGTAAGTGGAAGAAATGTTTTGCACAGCTTGGGCACCTTGTGGTCGCCATCCACATATCCCCTAGATGAGGACCCCTGAGGGTTATTTATTTTTAATTCAAATATAATTAATGTATTTATTCGAAATGATTTGATTTACTTATTAAAATAAATTATAATCCAGTGCGCAGAAATCGATGTAGGTCTATAGAGCTTGAGAAGTTTTTGTTGCCATTGCACCCTTGGCCGTAAACCTCCTTGCGGCTACAGCAGGCTGTGAGACCAATTTAGTGATAAAATGGCGATAAGTACGTATTTATTGTTTTATATTGTTCCCTCGCAGCGGGAAGTAAAACCACTGCTCTTTATGTATACTATGTACAATGTATATACAAAAAATATACAAAAGGTAGTCTTATATACATTATGCGAAAAAAAATCACTGCATTTTAAATTAACTGAACTTTATTTGAAACAATATAAACAGTGAATATGTACTTACCGCCATTTTATCACTAAATTGGTCTCACGGCCTGCTGTAGCCGCGAGGAGGTTTACGGTCAAATGTGCAATGACAACCAAAACGTTTCAAGCTTTATACATCGATTTCTGCGAACTGGATTATGATTTATTCTAATAACAAGTAAATCAAATTATTTCGAATAAATAAATATATTGTATTTTAATTAAACATACTGGCGGCCGAATTTTAATAGGCAACTCGGCAAAAATGTATTCAGTAATTCACAATTTTATGAAAAAATTGATTTTGTTCATCCGCTCGATGAATGTAGTAATCTTGCAGCCGAATCTTGGACTATATGTTATGTTCAACTTCTAATGCAAGCCTCTGGGTGATTTGAACTGGGAGTTTAACAAATGATGCCAAGCACTGAGTTAAATATTAAACATACAGTATCATAGAGTAACGTTTTATTAATGTCACTGACGCATTCTTGATATTCACTACCAATTGACATCAACTTCATGTCTGTGTACATATACATCTACGATGGCGTAATAGCCCAGTATCGGACATTAGCTTCTTCTTTGTTAGGAATTACTAGAACAAGTTAATTTAATTACTCTTATTTCCCTAAAGATGTAATCAATGGTATACGTCAAGACATCCCGTAGGTAACTAAGGTATTATTACAATGAAGGAGGTAGGTAAATTTTGCCGAGAGGCGTCTATATTCAGGATCTTTTAAGAGCCTAAAAATCTCCGGAGGATTTTCTCCTTGGATTTTTCCAT